>JAIPMN010000368.1:0-13352 GCA_020650975.1 Apostichopus californicus
AACCTTAATTTACATAGTTCAAGTCACTGTAGACCTTATTATTTTATGGAAGTTGTGATATTCAACTGAGAGTCTGGGACACTATTTATTATAAAGGATACTATTTACTTTAAAGGATATTGTATTAAAAGGAAATTCCAGGACACCATCACTTATAAAGGACATTATTTTACTACAAAGGATATTGACATTATTTTACTGAAAAGGATACCCTGGAACACTATTTCATAAATTAAAGGATACTTTTTTGTTGGGATCGGACATTCATAATACCATTTATTGGTTTCAACTATACTGATGTCGTAGAATATCTGATGTCGTGGAAGGTCTGAGGTCGTAGAATACTTGATGTCACCAGCAGGCCAACTCACCAGAACAGACTTTTAAATTAAGCGTATTTCTTTATATTTTGGGTGCGCACCTCACGACTGTAAGTTGTTTCATTTAATTCTTTGACTGGGCCCAGATCAGCTGTACATTGTTTGTCATGCACAATTATAATTTCCTTTGATCCAATCCAGTTGAGTTCTCCATTTTTATATGTGTCTTGCTCTGTGTTAGGTCATCACACCAAACCCAGAGTTCTCTGATCAAGAACAAACATTTATTTTCAGTGGCTAACACCCTTAATACTTACAGTATAGATCTACTGTTAAAAATGAAAACTTCTTATAGTGTGGTGTTATATAAGTTTAGATAACACCAGTTGAGAATCCCAGTTCAAACTATTTAAAAATATAAGAACTAAAACATAGTTCACCCAGTTTAACCCAGCAAAACATAGTTGACCCAGTTGAACCCAGTAAAACATAGTTGACCCAGTAAAACATAGTTGAACCAGTTGAGCCCAGTAAAACATAGTTGAACCAGTTGGACCCAGTAAAACATAGTTGAACCAGTTGGACCCAGTAAAAATAGTTGAACCAGTTGGACCCAGTAAACATAGTTGGACCCAGTAAAACATAGTTGAACTTGAACCAGTTGGACCCAGTAAAACATAGTTTAACCAGTTGGACCCAGTAAAACATAGTTGAACCAGTTGGGAACCCTAGTTCACCCAGTTCAACCTAGTTCAAATTTGGGCCAATTTCCGTATAGAAAATTCCAGTTGCACCCAGTTCAAAAGTTCAACTGGAATTTCCACCAGGGTTAATTAAGACACCAGAAATATGTTTGTTTAGTTTGGCAAGAAGCTAAACTCTGTGGATGATCTGCACAGATCTTTCGGACACAAGTGATGTTTTACTTCCTAGACCAAAATTTATTCTAATTCCCCTTTCCACACACAAATTGATCTCTATTAGTCTTTATCAAATTTTACGTGACCAAAGCTATGGTAACGTTTGATCTTATTTCTGAACTAACTGTAGTTGTTACCTACACCAATGATGTTCTACTTCCTTGACCAAAACTTGTCGTCTTATGCTCCCTTTCAGACAAAAACATTTATGCAAAGTATTGGAATGGGCCGTAATGACAATTTAGACTGACCAAAGCTATATTAATGTTTAACTTCATTGTTAAGAACAAGGCTGTTACCTTTACCCATGGTGCTGTACTTCCTTGACTGAAAAGTTGTGAAGACCTGTGTAAACTAGTTTTAGACATGAATATTTAGCGTCTGACAATGAGCAATTTCATTTCTAATAACTTTTTCCGTAAGTTAAATATACAGTGGAATCACATCTGAGAACATTTGCTAGTTAATCTTTCTTATTTTCTTTTATAACTTGAAGATGTGACTCACCCTTCGGCTAGTTGTCCACATAATATAGATAATGGTGTAAGACTACAAGAAGGAAACACTGCCAGAGTTGATTTTGTGGTATTATGTTCTGACAACATTGACACAGACCTTCAAGCTGCTTGTAATGCAACAAGCCAAAGTAAATTTCCAGTGGGAGTAACGACAGTGACTTGTTCTTGTGAAGATTTGTCTCAAAATACTGACAAATGTTCTTTCACAATCACAGTTAAAGGTTAGTTTGAGAGAATTTCTTACATATTGTGAAGAATTTACATAAAGGTTATATGAAATGCTTGCTGTTAAATTGAGTCTTGTTTTGCTAGTAACATTCCAATTTAAATAAAGAACAGTAAAACCCTAGTTTATTTGATGGGAAGTTACTGAAAACTATCACGGACAAATGCTTGTATTATTAAAGCACCAGATAATAAGGCTAGTTTGACAAGAAGCTAAACTCTGTGGGTGATCTGCACAGATTTTACCTACACATGTGATGTTCTACTTCCTTGACCAAAAATGGCTTCTTATGCTTCCTGTCAAACACAAAAAGTGATACAAAGTATGAGAATGGTGTATATAACATTTCAGAATGACCAAAAGCTATATTAATGTATGAATTTATCGGTGAACAGTAAAGTTGTGATATGTTTCTTATTTGAAAGAAAACCTGTGTAAACTTGTTTTGAACATTAACCAGAAAACATTCATCCTGCTGTAAAACATATAACAGATTGTAGTCTTCATTATGTTTGGTGATGCTTACTAAATCATGAAGTTTCTAATGTCGAAACAACCTCCCAATTACTACATTCTTATGAGCTGTTTACACTTGCTCTAGGGTGGTATTGAGAGAAAAAAAATGTGTTTATTTTAAATCTGGTGAATGTGGAAAATGGTCTTTTCTGTTCCTAGTGTGTAAAACCAAACCAGTTGACTGCATGGATTATCTACTTCTCTTCCCTCAGTTCTTAAGAAAATAAAGATATTGTCAACATTCCAGTTCACGAAACGACCCCAATGTACCCTTTTACAAGGATTCAGTGTGCTAGAATCTGAAAAGGACGACAGATTTGTCCGAGTTGATAACCAGCAATATAGTTAAACTAAGATGAATGGATTTAGTTTTGGACATTCTTCCAGTTTAAAACAAACATCATTATTAGTAGATTTTGTAATATGTGGCTGACACTGGCAGCTGCATTTATGGCCATTATGTTTTAGACAACATACTATAGCTTGACCATCAATTTGTTATAATTTAGCATTGTAGACATGTGATGAAATTACATCTAGTCCACGCCAAATCAACAACCATTAAATATTGACGGACACCAAAAACAAATTGTGAAAATACTGGAGGGAGCAGGCAATGGGGAGGGGGGGGGGGGTTGGGGGAGTGTTAAAACTAGCAAAAACAGACAAAATTTAACTGATTAAATTGTTTCCTCGTTAAAAGATCCTCCCAAAATTCAAGAGGAACTCATGGAGAAGAAATTTTACCCGCTGAAGTTGGGCGAGTCGTTCGATTTATCGTGCGATGCAAAGAATGCTGACTCGATATCGTGGACGAAAGTGGGGGCAAGCAAACCTGTAAGTGGTGGAAAAGAACTTATTTTCAACGTGAGCTTTGTTAATCAAGGGAGCTATGTGTGTACAGCAATCGGCACCACGACCGTTAAAAGTGAGCCTCAGGTCTTGGTCATCAGTGGTAAGGGAACTACTCGTTCGATTTTGTGTCTGATCATATAAAAAATATATTTAATATGTCATGTTATTTACAAGCAGATGTTTACGTATGCTTTTTTACAAAGACCATATATCTTCAAATAATTTCAATACACCAGTAGACCTGCAAACATTTTCTGTCTTTTGTCAAAAGATGGTGATGTCTCAGAGATGAAATTTTACAAATCTTATCATTCACAAAACAGACATATTAAAATCCACATCCTATTGGATGGGTTGGGGGTATACCCTACTGTTGAAAATATTGCATAAAAATGATAGTCACATGGTAAAGTAAGGGCATACGTCTTGCCCTACAACGCTTTATTTAGCTGAGGTTTGATTGTGGTGATATTAAGTTCAACAAGTATTTTTATTATAGAATGGTGTAGCGATGAGGTTCGTTCGAAGCACAATAACCACACCTTTGTAAGGGCATACCTGTTATTCAAATATTACTTGTGTTACTTAATCAGCGTCTTTAGACCACTTTAAAATTCCAAGTTAAGACATCACATAAAGTAATTGATTCACCATGAATGGAGATAAACTGCATATACACATCCTTGTCGTTATAGTCTTCATGTCAAACTCTATAAAATGACAGCCGTTTGTGTTTGTACCAATTAACCTCACCACTGCAAGTGACACACACATTTACATGAATATTTTGAAAAATAGGTACAATGGTTAAAAAGGAAGATCGAAATATAAACAAATGTTTTGTGATTTTTTTTTCAAAGATTACTTGAAATTCACTCTATCGGTATTCAACCAATCAATTGCTCCCACCATCAATGACACGGTACGTATATTCTATTATCCCTTTGAGCTGTGCAAACAAAACGAAACAACGTAACTTGATAACCACGACAATTACTGTAATTTGGTGGATCGTGAGCTTAGTGTTTGTTTTACATAACGAGGGAGTATCCTCAAAAAACATTATGTAAGTACTTGGTGAGAGTATCTGGTTAAAGATACAATAGGAGAGTGGAGGGATATAGGGTTGATATCAGTACTGTGTGTATAAAGGTATCCAGCATGGGAATATACTGGTATCTTGCATGGTTTTATAATATTTTCTGGCATGGTTTTTAATGGTATCTGGCATGGCTTTATAATGGTCTCCAGCATAGTTTTATAGTGGTTGTATAATTAGATATTGGGATATAGAATATGTCGAGAGAGGTCATAATTGGACTAAATTGGATCACTTCAGCAAACTAGGTTAACAATTTTAACCCTCCCCATTTCATTTTGTAGTTGGTAAACGAAGGTTATCACGTGACGCAAGCAGCTGACTCATCAATGAGTTTCATCTACAAGAAACGAAGTACAGACGAAGTTGACTATAACGTTGTACACAACTTGACTCAGATTCTAGACAAATGGGAGAACTGGAATATTACAATAAACTGTGAGTCTACAAAATGATTGATATCTTCATCTCGACTATCTACTTAAACTTAAAATTTGGTTCAAATGCTTGCCCTTGTGATTTTGCATAATAAGTTTGGAACTTTGAATGCTAGAGTTGTCATGCAATACGTGTGTCGGGAAGAAAGGAGTAAGAGATGAGGCTAGTGATGACAATGATTTTATCCAATTGTTATGTATATAGAGCGAAGGATACCACTCTTACCTGTTTTTTTGTGTGGAAATAGCATACTGTAGCATACATTGCATCAAATTATCATAACGAGAGCAGGGCCCAATGGAGATAGCATACAGAGTACCAAATGATCATAACGAGAGCAGTGCCCACTGGGGATAGCATACAGTGTATCAAATGATCATAACAAGAGCAAAGCCTAATGCGGATAGCATACTGTATCAACTGATCGTAACTAGAGCAGGGCCCAATAGGGACAGCATACAGTGTATCAAATAATCGTAGCGAGGGCAGGTCCCAATGGGTATAGTTCCTTTTTTTTTCATCTCATTTATTAATTTTTGTTCTATCACAACATAAGTATGACATATGACATAGAAGGAGATAAGAAACAAAACTTGTGGAAGGAAGTGTACTAAA
The DNA here is from genome assembly GCA_020650975.1 of Apostichopus californicus. NCBI lineage: Eukaryota > Metazoa > Echinodermata > Holothuroidea > Aspidochirotida > Stichopodidae > Apostichopus > Apostichopus californicus. The sequence goes on from JAIPMN010000368.1 coordinate 5,508, forward strand.
AAACCCTATAGGGCTTGTCGGGTAGTGACACTCCCTGAATAAACTTTACAATTAGAAAAGAGAACCAAAAAACCAAAACAAACAGTACCACCCATTCCTCTCCCTTCCCTTCCCTCACCCTCCCCCCCCCCTCCACCCAGTTTCAATCGCAGTTCTAGTACATGTTGATGAAATGCTTTTGTAAGCTTTTTCTAAAAGCAACTAAAGAAGGCATCGCCTTTAAAGTGAAAGGTAGGGGACTCCAAAGTGCGATGGCCGGATGATGTAAGCTATTTTTAGAGAAATTGTTGTGACATTGTCTTGGGTGCAGTTAATCAGCTTGCCTAGCATTGTGAGCTTGGATGTTTGAGTTTTGTGTAAAGAAGGCATTCAGAGTATCTGGTAGCATTTCGTGTAGTGAACGATAAACAAAACTGAGGACATTGAGACTGACCAGATCAGTAAGCTTCAGTAAATTCAAAGACTTAAATAACACGTTTGTTTGATCCCTTGGGCGAGAGAGAGTAATATGTCTGATCGCTCTTTTCTGTAAAATAGTTAGCTTGTTTAACAAATGATTACTTGTGCCAGACCAAGTGATACAACAATAAGTCAAGTATGGTAGTACTAGTGTTTGATAAAGAGATCTTAGAACGTTCCTAGGAAGGGTGTGTTTAAGCTTTGACAAGATCCCTACGCCTTTTGCGACAAGAGAGGAAATATGGCTAATGTGCTCACGCCAAGTGAACTCGGAGTCTATAAAAACACCTAAGAATTTTAAGAAATCAACCTTTTGCAGTGGTTTACCATTGACATCAATATTAAAGTTAGCCATAACTCTATTTGCATTGAAGACGATATACTTTGTTTTATCAATATTGAGGGAAAGCATATTTGCTGCAAACCAATCTGTGAAAGTACATAAATCATTACGAACGGTTTGTTGCAGACGTTCATAGTTGTAATCAGAAAAAAACTATTTGTATCATCGGCAAACAACACAATAGAAGCTTTGGAGGAGATTTTACCAATATCATTCATATATATATATAATAAAAAGGAGGGGTCCAAGGATAGAACCTTGATGTACACCACACTGTATATTTAAAACATCAGAACTTTTACCCTGATAAAAATAGTATACAGTGTATCAAATGATCTTAACGAGAGCAGGGCCCAATGGGGATAGCATAGTATATGTAGTGAGCGGAACGAGAACAGGGCCCAATTGAGATAGTATAAAGTGTATCAAACGATCGTAACTAGAGCTGGGCCTTTGGGGATAGCATACAGTGTATCAAATGATCGTGACGAGAGCAGGGCCTAATGGGGATAGCATACAGTGCTTGAAGTGAACGTAACAAGAACAGGGCCCAAAGGGGATAGCATACAGTGTATTGAATGATCGCAACTAGGGCAGGGTCCATCGGGGAATAGCATACTAGTATCGAAAGATCGTAACTAGAGCAGGGCCCAATCGGGATACCATACAATGTATCAAATAATCGAAACTAGGGCAAGGCCAATGCAGATAGCATACTAGAGCCAAATGATCGTAACGAAAGCAGGGCTAATGGGGATAGCAAACAATGTATCAACTGATCGTAATGAGAGCAGGGCCCAATAAGGATAGCATACTGTGTATCAAATGATTTTAACTAGACCAGTGCCAAATGGGGATAGCATAGTGTATGAAGTGAACGTAACGAGAGCAGGTCCCACTGAGGATACCATACAATGTATCAAATAATCGTAACGAGGGCAGGGCCCAATGGGGATAGCATACAGTGTTTCAAATAATCTTAACTAGAATAAGGGCGCAATGGGATAGTATAATCTATCAAATAATCGTAACTAGAGCAGGGCCCAAATGGAGATAGCATACAATGTATCAAATGATCGTAACGAGAGCAGGGCCTAATGGGGATAGCAAACAATGTCTCAAATAATTGTAACTACATCAGGGCGCCTAATGGGGCATAGCATAAAAGTATCGAATGATCGTAACTAGAGCAGGGCCCAATCGGGATACCATATAATGTATCAAATAATCGTAACGAGGGCAGGGCCCAATGGGGATAGCATACAGTGTTTCAAATAATCTTAACTAGAATCAGGGCGCAATGGGATAGTATAATCTATCAAATAATCGTAACTAGAGCATGGCCCAAATGGAGATAGCATACAATGTATCAAATGATCGTAACGAGAGCAGGGCCCAAATGGAGATAGCACACAATGTATCAAATAATCGTAACGAGAGCAGGGCCCTATTGCAATAGCATACATTGTATCAAGTGATGGTAACTAGACCAGGACCTATTAGGGATAACATACAGTGTATCAAGTGATGGTAACTAGAGCAGGACCCAATGCGGATAGCATACAGTGTATCAAATGATCGTCACTAGAGCATGGCCTAATGGGGATAGCATATAGTGTATCAAATGATATTTACGAGCGCAGGGCCCAATGGGGAAAATACAGTGTATCAAATGATCATTACGATAGCAGGGCCCAATGGGGATAGCATACATTGTATCAAATTATAGTTAATCGTGCCCGACCCTTCCCTTCTATGAAGTTAGCTAGTATATACATGCAGCTTAGAGCCACAAACTTTGAATTGGTGTCACGACTAAGATAAAGTAACGTATAATCTTAACACACTTACAAAAAGTAAAAGTTGCGGGCAATTAGACATTTAACGTTATATCTAACATCTCTATACGCAGCTTACTGTAAAGAAGGGTCCGTTGATACTGATTACGGCAGGATAGAATTCCCTAACACGTTCCTTGGTGTAAATGCGAATTCATCCCAAATGTCTTTGACATCAGGTAAGTTAGACTTAACCGAGGAAAGGACATTGATTATTCTTCTGCATAATTGGTATGTTCTTCTGATATGTTGTGCAATGATTCTTGCGGAATAGCTTGTGTTACTTTTAATCATCACATCATTGTGGACAAAAGTAGCACGGAGTTCACACATTTGTACATGTTTTTGTGTAAAATTGAATTTCTATTCATTAACAATTGAGGGATTATATTTTGCTTCTTGCTTTATCATTCTTTACCTAGGGTGAAAGGAATTTGTTAAACCAACTTAGTGAGTAGCCTTAACCTATAAAAGAGAGCCTCTTGTTTCATGTGCAGGTCAAAAATAATTAAGGCTAGACAGAGTTCCAAATCTGATTCCAATAGAATTATGCAGATCCTCTAGTAAACGAGCTACAACCTTCATTCATTTGAAACATGTTAAGAAGGTCCACTCTACTGATTATAAGGCCTCTTTATATTTATGAAAGAAGTCAAGGACATTTAATTTTAACAGAGGTCAAATTCTAAACACCTTGTAAACTGGACTCCAAAAGTAAATTATCGCTGGATGAACTTTACACTTGATATGTAAACTCGCATTAGTGCGAGGACCTGGCTCATCATATGGAGTCAGAAACAATAACAACTTGTAACTATTGCAGGTCTTCAGTGGTATGTTCAACATTCTAAAACAAACCATGGCAAGGATTCATAATGCCTGCTGGTTTCATGGTTTTTATGAAGTGGCATTGCCAGACATTTCAATCTGGGGAGGGCACAGGGAGGGCACGTCACTTAATTCAGTGGGCACAATGTTTGTTCGTGAATGCGGTACTGGGGGATGGATCTAAGGAGAGGTGGTGTCCCCCTCCCCTTCAAGAAATTGTTGATTAATTAAGGGTCCTTAGATGCAATCTGGTGCTATATATTACAACTTGAAGTAACTTTATGTTCAAGAATTTTCGAGCTTAGTCTGTGCGATATTTATGTTTTAAATCGAGGCGGATAAAAACGTTATACAAAAAATGAAAATTAACCCTTTTGTTTTGATGATGTTTTGTAATAATAGTGTTAAAAATTGAAATTCATGCAGTGTCGTAGTGAAGTTTGGGCAATATCGATTCATGTCGGGGCCTCTGTGACCCTGTAAGTTATACAGAAACTGTTTATTGTGATGGTCGGTGGAAAAAAGTTTTACTGAAGAACATAACACATTTCATCCTTTGTAAAAAAAAAAGTTTTTGTTTGAGTCAGTTTTTAACACTCTAAATCGCATCTGGGGTGGGGCTGCTGGGGAACGATTTTTGTTTAGGAGGGCACTTGCTTCTGAAAGTAGAAAGTCAACGGACACGATTGAAATATGATGTGTAATTGTTTTTCAATATTTCTTTGAAAATAATGATTGTTTGCAAAGAAAGGAATAATTAGAACATGTCATTTAATTTTCACAGACCGATCACAAGCCACTTGCAGATGTAACGGTGATACGTTCACTGAGGCTGTGTGGGACGACCCTGTAATTGTTCAAGTACAAGACGACGGTGCAGCTAATGACAGCGCTAGATACCAGACCCTGAATGAGGTATACTAAGCTACCACCAAATATGTTCCATATGAGGGAGAGAATGAAGGGCCCGATGGTGGGGGAGGCTGGAAGCTTGGAGCGGTGGTGGTGGGGTGTTAACTGACCATACCTAACATAAGGATCATGGCTAATTGAGGATCAATTCATTTGTCTTTACAAGTTCATGTCAGTACATCGTTTTTGTCTTACAGACCCTCCAGACGTTAAATGTAACGACTGATAATGCTTTTTACGTAGCTGAGGTCTTGGTTAATTTGACTACGTCTCCCACCATCGAAACGGAAAACATTGATATCGTCGCACAAGGTCTAGGAAAAGTATCAAATGCCAACGACACATCAGCAGAGGTAAACATGTACTGCTATTGTAGAATAGTGCAGACCTTTTCATATTTCTTGCAAATATAACCAGAAACATTCACAACAGCACTACACCAAAGCATCTGCTCATATGGATTACGTGTTGAAACAGGAATTATTTCAACCTCTCAAACCCCTCATGCCCTCCCCCCCCCCCACTAGAAAAACATGTAATTGAACGATGACGTCACGGATTCACTCTACGTCAATACGTCTAATCTAGGTAGACCATATACCTAATACAGACACTGCACAGATGCATATTTGCCAAACGTATATCTAGGTGTTTAAATAATACTTCGAAACATTCCAAAGAAGTGATAAAGGCGGAAGAAATAATTTGGCGCAGTTACAGTTAATTTGTGACAAAACAACTTTTGATAAATTTGGGGACATATGGACAGTTTCAAATATCATTCTCTCAACCTGTACATCAGATATATACATGCTTTTGTGATTTTTTTCTTCTTATTATTATTATTTTGGGGGTTATCTATCATTAATATGTAAAGTCTCTCATGTAAAAGAGTGATACTTTTCCATGCGGCTGTCTCGAATGTCTCGGATGTCGCCAACTTAGAGCAGAAGAGCGCTGTGACTTTAACGTAAGTTGCTATAATCAATTTGTCAGCGTAGAATCTATATATACCGACCCTCAATTGTCCCCACTTACGGCCCTGGCACGATTGCCAAAAATAAAGGGTAATGACAATGCTTATACAACACCGTAATTTTCATTGTATCGCATGTAGCATGACATATATATGATATAATTAATAGATCAACGCATCGAACAATTCATCAACTTAATGGAAAGTTGTGAGGCTCAGCATTTCAAACTGACTACCCGAGTAACACAGACCGATTCATCGATCACGGATATTCGGACTTACTAAACCAGATACTGACTTATTAAATTGAATGTAATATAGAAATCCATCCTATTGCAGCTTGGATTATCCCACCAGACACATTCGGGTTTCTTGCTCTCATTGGTATATCCCAGATGTTACTGCTTGATGTCACATGTAATTCAAAAAAATAAAAGGCTTCTAAAGCGCCAAGCTTTAGAGGATAGGGACCAAATGCAATATTTAGTAAAACAATCAAGCAACTGTTTATTGCAAATGACAAAAAAGCAATTCATTTGCAGTCTTTCTATTTGTAAATGAGCTACTGTTATAACGAAATTCACTAACAGGAAGCAATTAACAATGTGATATGTATTCTGATAGCTTATTCTAAACATCTTCCTGTTTATTACTCCCCATATAGGTATCGGTGGCCGTTGTAAATATCATTGATAATGTAGTGCATTCGACATCAGGCAACGAAGATTCCAATTTCAATATAAGTCAGGAAGCTTCTTCAGAAATATTACAGGCATTCAGTCATCAGCTGGATAACGTAGGAAATAGTGGCAAGAATTTCTCTCATAAGACACCGAACATTGCTGCAACTGTTGCACAAATAGATATTTCTATTTCTGCAACTGTGGAATACAAGCTTCCTTTCGGAGATGGTAAAGATAAGAACGTCGATGAAGAGTTTGACACACAAACTAAAGTAGTATTGACGCCTAGTCTACAAAAAGCTACACAAGAAACTCCTGGTGAAGTCAAGACATCAATAAAAGTACCGCACGAAGTGGGAAGGAGGATTTCGGAGGATTCCAGTAATGGTAGAGTTTAGTTTATCTATCATCCGACCTTAGTATGACCTATACTTCTCAAGTGGTACAGCGTAGGTTGTCTTGCTTCATTATGTATAAACCTGGAATAACACATGTCAGAAGTGACTAGTATGGAAGTGTAATTCGGTAGACATTAATCAGATTTGGTTTGCTCGTGGCAGCCTTAAAAACAAATGTGAACTATTAGGTTATGTTTTTACTTCTTGACTTAGTTAATATTTAGATATGGTCCTCAAAACCAAATTAAGACAGCTTTATTCAGCTAGCAGCAGATCAGGATTAACACCATGAATGTTCCAGCAGCACATGCTCCTTGTTTTAAGTGTATATGAAATTTCTAGCTGAAGTATATATGCTTGATGTTAGAATTGGTCTTTTATTCCGTGCAGTGTCTCAGGTGACCGTTGCTCTGGTGTTTACGGTTCATCGAACTGCTGTCCTTTTTCAAGACCCTACTAGGAGAACAGAGAAAGTCAACAGCCTAATCATCTCAGCATCTCCAACAACAGACATTCAAATCAAGGACCTTCCAGATAATTCTAACATTGAGACAACAAGTCATCCAAGAAAGGTATATTAGAGCACTTACTATCAACCCACAGTAAAATTCCGCAAAAACAACCGTCTGGTGAAACTATAATCCTACAACTAAACATTCCTCCAATTCAATTTGCAGAAATCGTGATGCTAGTCCTGGCTCGCAGTTATCAATAACGTGCATTGGTTGTATTAGACATCACCATTACGACTTGTTTATCACCTATGCGTCTTGACAATGGGTCTTGACTGTTAGTAGTGTGTGCTGCTTATAACTCATGCGACTTGGTTATCACCTTATATGACGTTACAGCGCTGAAGGCACTAGATACTTTTATTTTGCCATAGTAGGAATATTTTTTATTATGCATAACAGGCGCGTATCCAGGATTTTCTAACCCGGGGGGCGCGAATTACTATCTAAGCGGAGCGCCACCATCGGTTGGCGCGGAGCGTACAAGAAAATTTCTGGTTTTGATACCCCCCAGATCACCGGAAATGGCACTTCTCGGGCTTGAAAATGACCAAGCAGTTTTGCCTGAGAACCAAGTATTTGCCAATAGTTTTTTTTCCATCCATAACCTTTTGAAGATTGTCACCAGTCACACATCATGTTCGACCTCATTGCATGTCCTGTGGATCATTGCTTTTGTAGGTGATTCTATACGTCACGGCCCACAATATCCGAAAGCCACACATTTCAAGGTTTAAAGCCCATTATTTGTTCAGAATTTGAAAATTCCCATTTCTCGTGAATAAAGTCACTTGAAAACATACCCATAATGTTGCACAAAATTCAATCTACGGACAACCAATATTGAAAAACCTACTTCAACCCCTAACAGACAGGTCAAATTGCACGAGTAGAGG
>JAIPMN010000369.1:0-16838 GCA_020650975.1 Apostichopus californicus
ATATATATATATATTTTTATTATATATATATTGAATGTGTAGCAAGTGGTATGACAGATATATAGTAAATCAATAAAGCATAACACACCAGAAACATTCCACTTCACGACCGGTTTCACACTTTTGGGACTCATCAGGCGAAGGTAGGAATCGAACCCTGGATCTTCGTGTCACGAATCACTGTGGTCGAGTGGTACGGACTATATTTTACTCTCTTTTTTCACCTTTCTTTCTCTCCTTCCTCCTCTTTCCCCCCCTGCTTTTCCCTTTTTCCTTCTCTCTTTTTTCTCCTCTTTTTCTTACCCGGGGGCGCGTCCCCAACACCCCCCCCCTAGATACGCGCCTGTTTTGGCTCAGTATTTTTGTTCAACTTTTGCCGGGTTACTCAGCAGGGTAAATAGGAAAAAGAAGAACGATGCATATGGACTATGACGATTTACCCATAACAGTAAACCACCCATTCCCTTCACCCCCCCTCCCGCCCAAAAAAAAACTTGACTAGGAAAGATATTTTTATATCCTGATATGATAAATGTGGTTTAACGTTAGCAATCTTAACATAACAATTGTGCGCTCTCTTCCATCTTAATAAAAAGCACAATTCTCAAAACAAGTCTGATAATTACCAGAGTTTTACTTATAGCATGAACAAAAAGTCATTCTCATATTTTTGAGATTTCATCAAGATGGTTAAAAGTTTGTAAAATGGTTATCTCTATGGCGGGCCATCAGTCTCAAATCATGGACAATCGACATATACCTATATAAATTGACATATACCAATTTATTTTACGTATCATCGATTTCAATTGTTTGTAATCGCTTTAAATCGATGATATGTCGAATTAAACTGGTATAGGTCAATTTGAAACGACATCTACCAGTTTAAATCGATAATACGTCAATTTTAATCGGTAGAAGTCAATTAAAGCCGTTAGAAACTGGTGCAAGTCGAAGGAAATTGGTTTATCAATGTCGATGTAAATCGGAATATATGTCGATTCCCCACAATCTGAGACTGATGGCCCGCCATAACTATTAACTTTCTGCACTTGAAAGTTGATAATACATGCATACAGCGACAAGGTCAACCATAACCACGGGGGACGTTGAACGTGTAATATAATTCAAGTTACAATTCAGAAGATTATTGTATACATGTACACGAATCTACATGACACTACGATTTTCTTATTCTGCTGTTACAACACCAGTTCTTTTTTTAACAGTAGTGGATAACCATATTAAAACCAAGTTTGTATAGAATGGCTGCTCCCGAAAAGTCGGTGTTATTCGTCTGTTTAGGTAGGTTATATTAATTCGGCATAGAAGCGTGTCATGTTACTATTTCGTGGAACCAATCCTTACGTTAATTTGACAAAAAGGCCAAGTAACATTACTAATCCAAACTTAAACGTGAGTCCGAGTTGAGGTCGTAGGTACCACAACTTCACATATAGCTACTAAATTGGCCTGTTTTATTATGTTAATGTCTTGTTATATTAGGGAATTTTATGTATCTCCTCTGCTAAGCCTGCTTTAGGATATTATATAAAGCTTTACGAGAGCCTGATTGATTCAAACATTGTTAAGCATCCTCACGTTGGAAATGTCCACAACTCTATGTGTATCTGCATACTTGTCGTACCAGTTTGAAATTGATGCATATCAACTTTGCCGATCCCAACATATTACTATATGTAGGTAAATTTAACTATACATTAAGGTCTCACAATGAAATCATGAGTACTGGCAGGCACAGTATGTTTGATACATGATTTCTGTTTTCATCTCTCGCACATAAAGAAGAAGTATGTGACGTTACTCATACTGTCATACAGTGCCTATAAAACTTTTAAGGCAAAACAGTTCTATTCTTGATGACAAATCATAGCTATGTATGACCTAACTGTGTAGTGGTAACTACTGTAGTGTTATGAAATAGTAATACTGCCTCTTTGATGTTCCCGAAAAACTCCATCAAGACACCGTACAGGCCCCTTATATATTTATCTAGGTCAAGGAATCAGTTTTCCCACGAGAAGTTTTAACTATCTTATTGAATCTTGTTACAGGGCCTTTTCCCAAAATAGATTTCATTGTGTCTGTAGAACATTCGAGAAGGTTCTTCTCACTTGGTATGGAAGTTTCCATAAGAAAGGGGTGGACTTCCAAACTCCCAACCAATCAGGGCAGACCAGTCATTTATCCAATGATTTTTATATCGTTAAGTTAATGCAGGATGAGCAGGTTATTGGCTGCATTCTGATTATGCGCAGAGGGATTTCGGTAGAGCAATGTATAAAAGGCGGCAGGTTCCCGCAAGTTCATTACTTCGTCACAACTTCGTCACCATTTCATCACCCCTTCGAATTGCGTAATTGACGGAGTCAAATCATTGTAACTTTGTTTGTAAGAGAATCGACAAAGAAGAAATTATACCGAATCACTAATCAAATCCCATCTTGTCAAATTGTTTTTCTGAGAACTCATTGTTTTCTTCTATCTTCCGTTCGAGACGTCTCCTGAAGAAGCATAAAATACGGAATCAAGATAACCCAGTACCTTTCTATCGCGAGTCCCGATATAGTATTACATGTCGGAGGAGACTGGCTCGTCACAATATTACAGTAGTCCTCACTGTAAGATATTCCTTAACATCAACTTGGCTATCTAGGTTCATTCACTAAAGAGCTTCCAAATTTGTCTGAGATAGCTCTACAAAAATAAGGGAATCCTAACAAAGAGCAAGAACTTGGGGAAGTTCTTGAAGTTATCCATGTGTTTGTTAAACTCATGTTTCCATGAAGGATGATGTTTTGTCTACATCTGAACTCATGGGAGGTTGAATCTTGTCGTCACAGTGTCACAGAATTTTCGACAGTACAGTACACTACACCATTAATATGTTTAAATGCATTAAAGACTCCCCCAAAGCGCGTGCGGACATCTGAAAAAGTTTAATTTCTGTTGCTACAAAGTGCAGACAGTATACGAAAGGTGATACCTTGTTATCTTTTTAACTGGACCTGAGATGTCAATCGCTGGGTATTGACCATAGCTGTATGTATTGACGATACACTAGTGTCTAATTACCGACGGTAGCAAGCTGTGTGGGTATTTTTTTTTGTATCGATGGTGGTTTCTAACACTTCTGTTACACTTCATTCGAAACTAGGTCAGATTACCGGCATCAGACGTTTCTCTGTGAGCCAGTTTTAACCCCTTTAATGGGTTGTTGACCCATTTTGTTCTTGGACTTTTTGTTCCATAACAAAGTTTCATTCATCAGACATGAAATAAAAAAGTCCAAGAACAATAAACAACAATGTAAACTGCTAGAAATGTACACTGCAAAATGTTGTGTGTTTGGAAATATTTGTATTATAAACCCGTGTTTAGTCAAGGAGAAGCCTTTTAAATAGACTGCAGTTAAAAGTGAAACTGACACTGCAATGTGTTAAGGTGTGCTAATTAGTACTTGTATATGTTATATTTAATATCAGTTGCGGTTACTGAGCAAATGTTATTGTATTATACTATTTAAAACACAACCAAAATGATACCGATCTCTGTTTGTGCACTCAAAAGTGTAAATAAAAATTATAATGGCATTGGAAGTGGAAAGTGTCCCAAAGTTATCCCATTGATCTATCTAAAGTGTAGAGCCCTGACGGCTCATGGCCATCTTGATTTTGGTCGGTCCCTGTGGGCTCATGGCCATCTTGATTTTGCACAGTCACCAATAATTCAGAAGAAAAGAAACCTTGCTGATACTGTATTTGTGGAAAGCAAGTGGAACATATATTCAAGAGCATCATACAAGTTTCTTTAACATTTGCAAAATATAACACCATTTTGCAACTGATCGTGCTTTATCGTCAAAATGTCTCAAACGGGGGCCCATATGTTCCCGAGCTGCGATGGCATCTGTTCTGCAAGCATATGGCTGAAGGTGACAAGCTGCCTCCCACCCCAGTGCTCTCAAGCAGCACATCCCCCGACTCCAGATCCAGGCCACAGTATGGGGTCAGGCAAGCGTTTCTCAGCAGCAGTTCCTGGATCCTCTGAAGCACGGCTTCTACAAGGACACAACTGGTCAGGTCAAGCCAGCCACTACTGAGGTGCTCCCAGCCCCAAGGCCATCATCGAGTCGGTGAGATGCCAGTGCAGAGCCGACTGTTCTACAGCTCGATGTTTTGGCAGGTCCAATAACCTATCGTGTACAGACCTCTGCCAGTGCGGCACTCAGTGTCAGAATGATGAGGACTCTAGGAATGACATATTGTTGGCCAGTTACAGTGATGAGGATGAGTGAGAGTACTAGCTGATGATCATGATGATGGTCATTGCTCTTGAAGTTTAATGATAAACAATTATCATAGTCGGAAGTGAAATCTCTGGCTCAGTCATTCAGATCATCTACTATCATCTACATCTGTTATTATGTTTAGCATATTGTACTTGGTGCCACTGGATTCCTCACCCCTAAAAAGATAGGATTAGCCGTTAAAACCATGACTCTAGGTCACCCAGATGCCGAGATATTGGGAAACATTCATATTTACGGTGGCCATTTTGTAAATCCAAGATGACCGCCTTGTGGTAACGTTTAGCTGATTGTACTTGGTACCACTAGATTCCTTGCCCCTAAAAATGTAGGTTTAGCCGTTAAAATCAGGACTCTGGGTCCCCTAGTTGTTGAGATATTGAGAAACACCCATTTTTAAAGCGGCCATTTTGAAAATCCAAGATGGCCGCCATATATGCGTCCGGCAAATGGTAAACATTGGTTTTTTGATTGCTTACACTATACAGTTTCCAAAAATGTATAGATTGGCAAATCTCCCAAAAATCCAACGAAATTACTTAATGAGCCTGACTATATAGCCGGGGTTTAATCTCCCGAAAGTTCTTTTCCAGGAATTCTGACGCAATAAAATCGAGAAACATCAATGTCTCGAAGATACGACCGATAGTTCCACGTTCATTGGTCGACGATATACGGTCACCTGCTAAAAATACCTTCACGTCTTCTCGTATGTTCTGGAAATTTGCAATCGCTAATATCGAATAGCGCCATCATTTCAGCTCTGAAAGGATTGCATAATGTTCTAATATTAGACACGGTTATCAGTCACGACGAGTGACCTACTTATATATCACTCAGACCAGCGTATACTGAATACACGTACAATGAATACAGTCTTTCGTGACAATTACTCCCCCTTTAAGATAAATATTTCAAATATTTCATCCATAAATTGACGTGTATGCAACTTTAAATTATACATACCTAATGAATATTGATAACCATCTCAAAATACTCAATCTGACAATTCTATAAATGTCAATCACAAATGTATGATAGCATAACAACAATCAATAGTGTTACAATCAACACATCTACATCTGATTGAATGAATGAATAAACCGCTTACATTCGGCTCATATAATCTGCAATGCAGGCAGTTCGAAACAACTTTCCTGCTCCTCATCCTCAGACATTGAAATGACTGTAGTCCCAACCACATTTGACTTGTCCCTACTTATGTACTCTTTCAGCAGGTTTGCAGGGATCCTGTGAAAAAAGGGCGTGTCCACCGCCACGCCAACATAGCTTCTGGAATCTTCCTCACTGTACCGTCAATCAGTACTCACAGTTGATCTACACCGGTCAACTGATCGTTGGAGATCAAATCTCTCCTAACGATGACACCAGAACACCCGCTATCGCGTAACACTGACACCTTCCGCCTTTTAAGATAGCCCTCAACCACAACGCTCCTTAACATCTGACAAAATTTTCTCAGTAATGTCGGAAGGCTCCTCACACGCCGCACTGACTATTGGGATGTCGTGATCACACGCTAAATTAATTGAATAGCTGTCACTTTCCTTGATTTGTTTCATCAAACACTGATTCGCGGTTTGTCCGCTGCGATGATCTTTTTGCGACCCATCGCTCGATGCTAGTTTGTCGGGTTTGGCATTTTCAGTCGAGACTACCGATTGCTCTTTAACTTCTGCCTCCAATCGTTTGCCTTATGCCCCAATTTCCCGCAAACAAAGCATTTTATGGCTGAACGCGTGTTTCTGTTTTCACCAGCGTCCACAGTTTTGGTTTTGTACTCCTGACTGTTGGGGTTACCGTCAGGTTTTTTTCCCATTTCCCTGATTTGGTTGGAAGGAATTCACACATTTTTCAAGATCCGTGTAATGCGCTTCTAAGTATTTGTCAGCCAGCTCTGACAGCGCTTTAGAAGTCTTGCAGTCATTTTCTCTCAGGAATAATGCCAATTCCTTGCTGCATACATTTAGGAACTGCTCCCGCAACATGAGATCTGAAAATTCCTCGAACGTTTTGTTAATTCCGCCCATTTCCAACCATCTGGCCATATAATTTTCCAACCTTGCCATGTACTGAATTGATGTTTCTTCCTTTTTTGGCTTTTCTCGTCTGAATTTCTGACGGAAGCCTTCCTCTGTGAATTGAAATCGTTTTAACAGGGCTTTCTTTAGTTTTTGGTAATCTTGTGAGTCATCGGTTGGCAGCCTACAGTAAACACGGAGACTTTCTCCCTTTAGACACAGACTCAAATTTAGTGCCCATTGTTCCTGGCCACTCTTGCGCTGTTGCGAATCGCTCGAAGCGCAGCAAGTATGCGTCGAGGTCTTCCTTCTCATCAATATGAGGCATTTTGGGCGTTGGGATTCTATTTGGCTCGTGGCTTGAAGTGGAGCTACGGGAGGAATTCAAATCGGGATCTCCATTGCTATTGTTCTGCAACTCAGCTTGCTTTTCAAGCTAAGCCAATTCAAACATTCTTTGTTTTTCCGCCTCAGCCCTTTGCTTTTCCTCCTCAGCCCTTCCTTGTTGCCTTTCGTCACGAGCGATTGGCTGCTGCTCTTTGACGAAGTTTAAGAGTTCGCCACCTGTAAGACCCATTTTGGCCCCCAACTCAGTTAATTCTCTAATATCCATCATTCAGTCAGGCAAACACATGTACCAATAACAATATATCAAATATATATGGGTTCAGAAACCTCTCAGTTTTGAAAGTCACTTCGGGATATATCTCTTCCTTGTGACTTACACTTTTCCCGTTTTGTTTCTATCTTTTAAACACTTCAAGGATAGGCCTCCATTAATTGTCACAACTTCCGTGGGATAAAACAAAATGGCACCTTCTAGCGCCCCCTCTGTTGCAACCCCGGGTTTTCCCTTGGCCTTCAAAGCCGATAAAATACAATATTAGATAGATTCAGGGAAATAAACTCAAGGGACCAAAAGACTACTGAGAGGTTTCTGAAAGTTAACAAAAATGATATATTAACAATGATACGATCTCTACTGATTTGTACAAGGATTCTTGGTACTAGAAATTTGGACTCTCACAGACAGATTTTACAACATTATACGGCCGTTAAATTCTTAAAAGATTACTTAACTTATCTTACGCGGCGCGTGCCGCTCTCGGTTCCTTTCGTAACTGTGCTGACCTCCTTGCGTCACCAACAACGATGTCGGGAGTATCCCTCGTAGGCTGGTATCCCGTGACTTGCTCAGGAGCAAATCCGTCCCCCCGCTGGTCTAATTTTACTCAACGTTTGTATCCCAAAGATGGCTTCCTCCTGGGTGAACTCCGAAAATCTCTGCCGAAGTCACGCCTGTCCCGGTTAAACGACGCACAAATCTGATAAACAAACAGTCCACGGGTTCCTCCGTCCGTCCCCTCGATAATTAATCTTTTATCTCAGATGAATTTTTTCTCACAATTCTCCTCCGCAGGTTTATTGAGAAAACATGTTAATTCTGACTCGACTGGATAATTAGATCAGCGTATACTGAATACACGTACAATGAATACAGTCGTTCGTGACACCATCCTCCAGTTGGACCACTTTCCCCTGCCACATGAGAAAGCAATAAGATAGTTGTAAAATGTGTGTAAGCAACAAATGTTAACCGTATTTTTCCGCAACGACTCACTGTTATTCGGTGACATCGAGCTCGCCCGTTATTTTGGCTTCGCATTATATACTACAAAGTCATAGTTTTATAAACTACAAAGTACTACAAAGCATTATATACTACAAAGTCAAGTTAAAGCTCCTCAGTACGTATATGGTGTATATATATATTATGTGTTTTGGATGTAGATAAACCAGGGCCAGGAAACCGACCGAGCAGTTCTTAATAGACCGGAGAGTGTTACATTTGAGCAATGATAGACCTAATATAGTTGTTAGATACCACCTATATTATGTACCACCTATATTTGTTAGATTAATCGTGCATTAGACCTTCGTAATCAACCATATGTTCGTAAAACTAGGCGAGGATACAGTATATTTAACATGCTGTTCAATTTAACCAACCAGTGTCCAGGACTCTTGGTATTTTTATGTCACGTCCGGAACAGACGTGAGTCGTGACAACTGGTTAATATGTGATGGTTTTAGTCCAAATCTCTTTGTTTATATTACAGGCGCATGCTAGCTAGAGTACTGTTCTAAATATAGTCTAGCTACTTTAAAGGACCAAAAACCGAACTAACTTTAAAACGGTTACAGTAACAAAGACCCATCCATTGAATATTAACAACTAACCAACTTTCACCTTCAGCGAAAACTACAATAATACATATTTATAATTGTATCTAGTTATAATTGGCATTTCCGATCTACAATCTACTTCTACAATATACTTCCGATCTACAATCTACAATCTACTTGGAGTGTTAGCTCAGTGGTTAACGCCGGTGCCTTTCAATCATAAGGTCCCCGGTTCGAGTCACTCCCAGATTAATGTAAGTCGTCCAGTTACAGAGTTGTTGACAATTAACAATTTATAATAATGGACGTTAAATATGAATGTAAGAGACTGACTTCGGTCAGCTTGCGGCTTTGATAAGCCAATTAGGCTTCTTTGCGAGTTTCTGCTTGCAGGGGGATCTAAAATACATATACATACATACACAATCAGCTTGTCGTCGCTCAAGGTATTAATCCGGCAAAATGATAACGATCTATGTTAATTTTAATACCAACCCCACAGTAAATATAGACCTACGTACGCCAGGTCTTCTACGAATGAATTACAAAATGGATTCCGACAGGAATTGCAAAATGTCAGAAAAGAACCTTCGAATGGAGCTTGTTTGAATAGAATATATGCTTTGTATATACACTACATACATTAATGGAAGGGTTCTGTTAGTGTGTTGTACGAATGTTCTATAGCATATTACACTTTTCTACGTTATACGTCCAGTTTTAAGACGCAGTGATACGACATATACCATGACGTCACACATGGATGCATGATAGGGTATATATAACTTGCATGGTTGTAACACATAACATAACAGGAGCCGAACAGACTATAATATTTTGAGAGATGATAGGTTAAGTGGTTGCAGGTCTTTCGTGTAAAATAGAAAAGCTATTAAGTTGTGTAAAAGAAAGTTGGCCTGACGTTTCAATCCTAGCAGGATCTTCTTCAGAGGCTAAATGACAAGTAACAGTAACAGAAGGGACAAAGACACGCAGAATACAAACAGGTTAATGAGCACGGTGAACACAATGAGATACATGTAAGGGGATTGGTAGACAAGGGATGGAGATAAGAAAGCAACAAGGTAAGAGGAGAGGTAGGAGATAAACAGTGGAGGGACAAAGGGAGGATTAAAGGAACGGGGTGGGGAATAAACTGGAGAAGGACAAAGACAGAAAGGTGTGGAGAGAAAAAAGGGGTGGAAGAGAGCTGTGAGAAGAGGAGTGATGGGGGAGGGGGAAGAGGGAACAAGTGGAGAAGGAGGGGGACAGAGGAAAAGTTAGTTATGTCCTTCCTGAATGTTGAGCCCATGAGGTTGAATGGTGCGAAGGCGTTGCATCCACAGCCTCTCTCTGCTGATTCGTACTAGGTCAGGACGGCTACCTAATTATTCAATCCCCTGTAGAGACATGTCGTTAATGGTATGGTTGGGAAGGTTACAATGTTCTCCAACTGGGGTCTCAGTCTTCATAGTGTTGACTGTGGATCTGTGAACATAGAATCGCTTCTTGAGGGTGGTTTTGGTTTCGCCAACATACTGGATGCCGCAAACTCTACAAGAGATCAGACAGATGGCATTTGTGGCCCTTAGTCTTGTGTTTGAGTTGCATGCTGTGGCTGGTGATGGAATTGGATTCAACAATGTGGTGGCTGCAGACGATGCATCTCAAAGTACGATCACATTTGATAGTACCATGCTTAATGGGTGTAGGGTTAGAAGTTAGAGGTGGAACAGCAGCACGCACAAGAAGGTCTCGTAGGTTGCGTGGTTGTCTGTAGGCGATGGTAGGTTTTTCAGGGACGGCTCGTTGGAGTCTATTTGAAGTGAGGAGAATGTTGTGGTTGCTAGAGGTAATTTTCTGAAGAGGAGGAAGATTTGGGTGGAAAGTAACAACCAGGGGCAGCTTGTTTTTGCAATCTCGCCCCTTTTTGTTCTTGGACTGGAAAGGTAGCGGAATCTATGAATGGCTTCATGCACCCTTCTGGCACAATGGCCCCTGGCAGTAAGGTGTTTTTCTAAAGCATCTGTATGGCGAATGAAAGAGGAATTGTTAGAGCAAATTCGACAGAGACAAAGTGCTTGACTGTAGGCAATTCCAGACTTGCAATGACGGGGATGGCAGCTTGAAAAATGGAGATACTGGTGTGTGTCTGTGGGCTTAGTGTATAAGTCTGTAGAGAGAGAACCGTGTTCCTTGCGAACAGTAACATCGAGAAAGTTAACCTGTTGGTGAAAGTAATCAGAGGTGAATTTGATGGTGCTGTGGAAAGAATTGATGTGATTGATGAAGGTGAGCAGGCTATCCTCGTCACTGGTCCAAACGAAGAAGATGTCATCAATGTAGCGCCAACAGATAAGGGGACGGCAGGGAGCTGTGCTGAGCATGCGCTCTTCAAGGCTAGACATAAGCAGGCAAGCAAAGAAAGCAGCCATCCTGGTTCCCATGGCAGTCCCGTGTCTTTGAAGATAATGCTTGTCTATGAACGTGACGTTGTTTTTTTTGTGAGAACATGTTGCATGAGAACTTTGATGTCAGAGATGGGAAGACAAGGGTGAACCTTTTTAGACAGGGCTGCACACGTGGCTGCGATACCTTCAGCATGAGGTATGTTAGTGTAAAGAGAAGTTACGTCGATAGTACCGATGATGGCTGTACTGGGGATTTGGTTCTTGATATCTCCAAGTTTCCTGAGGAAATCTGGAGTGTCATGGATATAAGAATTAATATGAGGAACAAGAGATTTGATGAAGTGGTCCACAAACAAAGATATCTTCTCGGCGGGGGGAACCATTGCTTGAGATGATAGGCCTACCAGGGTTATCAGGCTTGTGAATTTTGGGCAGGAGATAAAATCTGGCTGCCTTACAGTCTGTGGGAGAAAGGAAAGAAACAGCCTTCTTAGAGATCTGGTTCCGCTGGTTTATCTGCTGGGAGAAAATAACTGTGGCATCAGAATCAAGAGGAGTGTAAATATCACTGTTGGAGAGATGACGCATGGCTTCCTTGATGTAATCCTGTCGATCCTGGATTACAACTGCAGAACCTTTGTCGGCTGGCTTAATGATGATGTCACTGCGAGACATCAGTGAGGAGAGTGTTGTACGTTCATCTCTTGGAAGGTTGTTGTGTGTTCTGCGGAGAGGATTTAGCTATTAAGTTAAAGGAAATGTCTCAATTAGCTACTACTCGCTCCATTGGGCTCATTTCCCGACCCTCGGCCTCTTCAACCCTGACACACATCCCTCTATACTCTGACATGTATGCATATGTACACATGGTAGTGCTGCGTCATTAAGTTAACTATGTACAGATCCTCGGTGGTTACCAAAAGATAGTCAAACCTTTCATATATTTCTTCACTAGACAAGTTTCCCTGACTGATCATCTATATTAAAAGCATGAGTTCTGCCAAGAGGTTGGATGGTGGGGAAGGGGAGGGGTGTAACGTCTATATTCAATGCTTGGGATGTAATTATTTGAACTAAAAAGGAAGTTTTGTGGCGTCGTAATGTTTCATGGCAAGCTATTAACGGATATTGAATAAAACCAACTGTTTGATCACTCAGTTCCCTTATGTTGTGTACAACAATTTGCAGTTATCTGTACTGTGTACTTTTCTGAGTTCTGCCCAGGCCTTCATAGCCAGGAATTCCAAGTTAGGTGGAGAGTGGGGCGGGTGGGGGAGGGGACATCAACAGTTCAAGAAGGGGCAAAAAAGATGCATGTTTCCTTGTACAGTTTTGTAGCCGGATACATATATATATAATATGTACTATAGGCACTCTCTCTTGATGGGTTATCTTTTCCAAAGTTTACATAAACTACCGACAGTATGTATGTGTGTACGAATGCGTGTGTGTGTATGCGTGGGTGGGTGCGTGTGTGTGTCTGTGTATGTGTTTTACTGTAATGGATATAAAGGCTACCAGGAAAGAATATTAGATTCACGAAATGTATGCATGAGCCACTCCTATGGATCTGCAGACTATTTTCAATAGACGTGTAGGCTGCGGTAGGCTGCGGTAGTTGTATGCAGAAACTTAGCTATGCTAATAAATGTTTCTATCATGGCAGGTTAAGCAAATGAATCA
This sequence comes from Apostichopus californicus, assembly GCA_020650975.1. Lineage (NCBI taxonomy): Eukaryota > Metazoa > Echinodermata > Holothuroidea > Aspidochirotida > Stichopodidae > Apostichopus > Apostichopus californicus. Next base: position 12,654 of record JAIPMN010000369.1, read on the forward strand.
ATGTCAAAAACTGAATAATCAGTTAATATATATTGCTGAGTTGGAAAAAAAATCTGATTTATGAGCTTGTTTTTAATACGTTCTTCTTACTTGACTTTGGTAGGTCGGTGAGAGCATCGGTAGTCTTAATAAAGAAAGCAAACCTGCTATTATGACAGGTTAGACAAATGAATCAAAGTCACAAACTTGATTAGTAATTAATATATATTGCTGAGATGAAGAAATTAAAATTTTTCTTGTTTTCAATACGTACTTTTTGACTTGAGTTTAGTAGGTCGGTAACATAATGTCGGTCCCCGGGAATCGACAAACCTAACAACTACAACATAACTCAATTGACTGAAAAACGCAAAGAGAACTGCATCACGTAGATTGTATTCTTGGTCTGCTGGGAATGTACCATGCTTGGCTTTTATATAGAATGTATAACATAACATGCAAGTTAATACATTAACATATATAAAGCAAAGATTCTTATCAATGGAATCTTCGTATTCAACATGTGAGAGCATCGGTAGTCTTAATGAAGAAACAAAACTGAAACTTACATTCGCGACAGTACGGAACTAACAGACATCAACTGAGTTAATTGATATGCATACACGATTAGCATGCAAGGTTGGCATACAACGTTAGTATACAAGGTTGAAACTATTCAAAGGGATAGCCTATGTAATCATGGTCGTAATATGAAAAATGTAGTTTTTCTTTTTGTTTTGCGCTTCCTTCTTTAATCAACTTCATAATTTACTTCTCAGAAAATGCTGCAATAACAAAATTTAAACAAACTAAAGAAGCAACTGATCATCACACTGTGAAACATAAAAAACCCAAACAGATAAACTACTAGTATCCTTATCTGTTGTCAATTATCATGCAAAAACACACACTAACACTTAGGTTCCAACCATGTAATTATCGACATTGTATGCAAAAGGATGTCATATTTGTTAACGATATATTTAACCCTTATAGTTACTTTCTACTAGTGGAGAGAAATCTATTGAGAAATTCTCTGTAATTAGTATTCACTCTCTGCAATATCATGGCTTAGTAAATCTAGTTTAGTCATCTTGGAAATTGTTCTTTGAACAAATTAATTACAAACCTTTGTAATCATGTTAATAGTTTTAACAATGTTCTATTTTCTGGCATCTTCTGCCATCCATAACGTAAATTTTACTTGAAATGTTCGGAAACAACTAATCCTTACAAGAGAAATGTTGAATGTTTACTGCATTATACCTTTTAATTGTTATTGTTCCATTGACGTTCCTGTTCGATGGTATTAATATCGTCTGTTCCTCATACACATTCACACAGACACTTAAATACATCAACATTTTTCAATGTAGAGCAAAATAAAGGAACTCACACCAGTAAAGGTAGCATGGGTTATTATAAACATATTTTTCTTTACAAAAATATGTATTTCAAAGAAATATGTGGGACTGTAACTGAGAAAAGGATTGGTTTCCTTGGTTTAACTTGCCTTAATTTTTCCATTTAGCTGATGTTGACATGAACAAATATTATAGTCTTACTTCCATTATTCTCTCTGCCTTCAAGTACCAATGATTTTTTTCTTTCTATATTGACTTTTCGTTATATATGAACAACAAAGAGCAAAAAAATCCACTCATATGATGCAGTTAACGCTGTAATAATAACAAAGTTAGAGAAATACAAAGGCAACTACATCATACAGTAAAAAAGAGAGATAAAATACTAAATAAACTTGAAATATATAATGAGTATAGACTAAGTAATTTTGAATACTGTTTCCAGACCGACCACAGTACACTTTGGTACATAACCACGGTACAAAGGGCATTCGATGACTTCGGTAATATAATAATTATTAGAATGGTGTGCTTCTGTTTATGTTCTCAAGTTGTGAATATGAAATGATAGCGGTTTATAGGAAAATGACTTAAGATAAACTGTACATAGGGAAGTCGTTAGAATGAAGTACACGGTTGCGTATAGATTTGTAGGGGATTCTGGAAGACATCGTGTTCGAAAATAGAGTACACTATGTTTTACCCTGCACGTGCCCATGTGTATAGAGTTGATCAAATGACTTAAGACCGATGACTATATAATCTAAGGACACTCAGTTATAATGGTAAAAGACATCATTAACACCAAATATTAGAAATATCGCTATTTGGAAAGATCATCAAAAGATAACTTGGTTCACATTCAGTTTAACTATTTTGAATCAACAAAATTATTTTAAATTTACTTTATTCATTCGGTTTGCTTTAAGAAACGAATATGTAACTTCTGAGTAGTATAGTTTAAAAAAAAATGAAAAGAGAAAGAGAGAGAAAAAAGAGCGAATGATGAGATATTCCTTGTCTTTCCGTACGTCTCCATCAATATGAGTTGGAGGAGGAGGAGGAGATGGCGATGGCGGCGACGATGCTTATAATTTGATATATCGCGTAAACAGTGATCCAAACAATACCGATACCAAGGGAGATCTTCGTCCACAACTTAGCGCTTGCAGAGGCTTGCTCGGCACCTTGTATGTCACCACTACTGAAAAGGCTTCTCACCTTGACAAAAAATAGACATGGACATATGTGAATATACATTTAATCACTTGAAAAGGATGACGGGTATAGCTGTCACTGAGATATGATATGCCTGCGTATACCTGCCCACACGTACTGTAATGGATCTGCTTTATGTCATTAAAATCACACAGGGCCGTAGCCACAATTACCATGCGAACATGTACCTACTCCCCTCCCCCCCCCTCCCCCTCAAAACTGTCTGGTAGATGCCTTACATATATAACATACGCACGCAGAGTCGTACAAACAAATGGGGTTAAAATGATGACGATGATAACACTATTTTAAAAAATGAAAAATCATGTATCAATATAATAACATTCAAAGAAAATTTGCCACCCCCCCCCCCATGACACTACGAAGGTAGGCTACGCTTCTGCATGGACCAATCTTCCCCTCCCACTACCAGTTTCCCAAAAAAAAACAGACTGGTTTTAGGGGCCAATTTTCAGGTTCCTTTTTCCAAAAATGAAATGATGGCACCATACTATTCGCCAGCGGATTAATATATACGGGGATCATATGGGATGATAGTACTATTGAACTGGTAATGAAGAGTTATGCACATGTAATAAAGGTTTGCTAAAGTTTATATTTTGTGGTGGGGGAGGGGATGGGTTGGGGAGCGGTGGGGTGAGAGGGTCTGACCTTTCAAGACATTCCCATGTTAAAGGTGACAACTACAGCTGTGTCAGTGATACCTCCCGAGGATGGCAGTAAAATGTTTGAGCAATGGGTGACCATTTTTTTCTAGCATATTTCGGTGCAACACTGAAGGTATTTAATGTAGGAAACCAAACATAGGGTTTTAAATCTAATCATTCTGTACTAGCCAGGAATATGCTAGAATGGCAATGATCCTTATAAAATACTTACTTTAGCTGCAAATACAATAGCCACGATACCAGTAGGCCAGAAACAGAAAATGGTAACCAGAATTGCAAATACCAAGTAGTCATTAGGTTGTACCTGGGTTGTACGAACAATTGTGACAGGAGCAGGCTGTGTGGCGGCAGCGACAGTGTTGACCTATATACGGGAAACATTGAAAGATTAGCAACTTTACATAGCAAACTATACATGTAACAAAATCACATCGGGGTACTATCGGCCATTAGTATATCATAAACAGTAACAGTGTTATGATGTAATAAATAACCAATGATGAGTACTATCGGTATGATCTCATGCACACACACTTCCCCACATTCCAGCTCGCTTTAAACTACACCAGGGCAATATTCCTCCATGTTCAAATCCCGTACCTGCCCGTGTTGTGCTGGTATGGGGTAAGAAAAAAATCAAACGGAGCTTCATTTATAACCTTAGTGAGCCCAGGACTATAATAACGCAAACTATAGAACATGATTTAGGTTGCAATCCCGTTGTTGTTTTTTAAAGGAGATCCAAACGATCCATGATTGTGGAAAACTGCATTGAGATGTCAAGTGTTGTGTGGGAATGTCTAAAAAAAATATCAGCATTTAATAGTATACCAGAAGTGTGGCGACTTACGTATAATTATTAGCGAGTCATATTTGATACTAACATGCCAAAGACAGAGAAAAAGATGAAAAGACATAAACCTAAATGTGTGTAT
>JAIPMN010000370.1:0-29439 GCA_020650975.1 Apostichopus californicus
CATCATTGTGCGCTTTTGATTTTTGTACAAATCATATAAAGAGTCCCAATTCAGTGATTTCAATAGATCTTGTGTTCGGATATCATATGACGAACCAGTTATAATACGACAATATTGGACTACAGATGTCTATATTCATGGAATTATATAGCATTTGTGTGGCCCTTTGTGTCCAGCAGCCTGTTGTATTAACCTGACTCATTATTAGTCTAACAGATAAAAGCTCATTCTGACATTTTTTTTGGTTAACATCAAGTTTTTGTACTTGATTTGGGTCAGTTTTATCGATCAATCTATCTATCAATCAATCAATGAAACTACTACTGTACCCATCATATATGATTGTAATTGGTCAATCCATATGATATATCCTCTCACATGTTTTCAGCAAAGAATGGTTAAACAGCGAGTAACAAGGGAAAGATTCTTTTACCGTTAAAAGACATCTTTCATATCATCTACAGCATTTCAAACAAGACATCAAATTGTACTGCGTTCTTATGAACTCTCTGTCACCCAAGTTTACCCTGCTCCGAGTTGAGCTCGGGTAAGCCTCGCGATTATTTAACGTGGGGACACGGTTCAGGATCGGATCTTTCAATCCTCCTCCAGAGGTGGGTTGAAATCTGGTAACACCAGCTGTGCGTAAATAATCATTGCCATAGGCATTCCACCAGCTTTCCATGACCTCAGCTTATTACTTTCGCTAAGTTCACCTAATTCCAGAGTCTGCTTACTCGTGTTAAAATAAGCGCGTTGGGTCACAGATCGCAATCACAGTGCATGTTTGAGGTCTGGGGCAAGGAGCAACTCTTATAAACCCTAACTCATATATAGCCTTTGTTGATTCGCCACATTTTTGGAAATCTTCTCTAGGATTTGACATGTATCCTGAATATAACTGCAAATTGTATGGGATTGTGATAACCAATGGATTAGAAAACTTTTCAAAATTAACTTCTGCTTTTATATTGTTTATATTATAAATCCGATTCATTTCAGTTGAAATTTGCTTTCAATGTGTTTAATAATTTACTTCCTGTATGAAAATGTTGAATACAGACCATTTAATTAATTATAGTAACAAGAAACTTGTTAAGCTCTCATTTCTTACACAGTAAATTTCTCGGGTTCATGTCTCACTGTCAGCAAGTGCACAATCATATTTGAGAAAGAAACTTGTAAGTTTGACACAAGTGCCAATCAAACCCAAAAAAGCTGCTTTGGACACAAAGTTTGGCTATTTCAAACTGACCCATCCATCAATCAGTGGTCAGATACAAACTGGGACCAAGGCACTGAAAGGAACAACTCCAAAATTCTCTTCTAGGTCTTCCCTCAACATAACCAACTTAATTGTCTTGGCTGGAAATATGAACTTCAATTACTGTGACCTGCAATATGCAATCTCCACAATAGGACTGTTTGATTGCTGTCATTATGAAATATATAAAGATATAATTTTTGTAAAACCCTTTGGGGAATATATAAAGGGAGGCAGAGAAAAAGTCAGTTTGAACTCTCCCATGTTCCTTCATAGCTCTCTTTCTTTGGATAACTTGATTTCTTTCCTAGTAAACTGAATGGGGTGTATTGGTGGTATAACCTTGTATATTAATATATTATTTACAATATTATTTGCAGTATAGTAAAGTTTTGTAAATTTTTAACCAGCAGCTGAACTGTCTTGTGTTGCATGTTTTCCCGAGCAGATAAAAAATACTTTTTTTCCCCCACATAGCTTCTGAAATTAAAGTATCTGTACAAACCAGATTAATATCACACATACAGACACACTTATAATTGACAATTTTTGATTTTCTTATAGCTTACATGAAGTATATATTTCTACATGTATACTATATGTCTGGTGCTATACATTCATATAATTGTGACTTTATCTTTTGTGTCCACAAGTTTTCATTGTAACATAATCAGCCCTGAACTAAGATGGAGTATCTATTTGAATTTTTGTACCATTGACTGTTGCTCACTTATTGCCTCAGTTTTTGATAGTCCCTTTAATAACATGTTACTAATTAAAACTTAAAATATAAAAGGACTTTCCCAGTGACTTTAGATAGTAACACTGCCATGCAGTCTGTACAAGTCAACAGCCTTGAACCCTCCATAATTATAACCTGCTCCAGAATAGTCTGACTGGTAGTGTAATCGTTTACATGCTGGTATGCTACGGTACTGTACTGTACCTTACTGCTACTGTACTGTACGATACTTTACTGTTCTTTATTTTACTGTACTGTACTTTACTTTACTGTACTGTACGATACTGTTCTTTATTTTACTGTACTTTACTGTACTGTACGATACTGTTCTTTATTTTACTGTACTGTACTTTACTTTACTGTACTGTACGATACTGTTCTTTATTTTACTGTACTGTACTTTACTTTACTGTACTGTACGATACTGTTCTTTATTTTACTGTACTGTACTTTACTGTACTTTACTGTGTTGTACTTTACTTTACTGTGCTGTACTTTACTGTACTTTACTGTGCTGTGCTGTACTTTACTGTACTTTACTGTGCTGTACTTTACTGTACTGTTCTTCATTTCACTGTACTTTACTGTACTTTATTTTACTGTACTGTACTTTATTGTGCTGTACTTTACTGTATGCTACTGTACTTTACTGTGCTGTACTTTACTGTGCTGTACTTTACTGTACTTGACTGTGCTGTACTTAACTGTTCCTTATTTTACTGTACTTTACTTTACTGTACTTTACTGTTCTTTATTTTACTGTACTGTACTGAACTTAACTGTACTTTACTATACTTGACTGTACTGTACTGTAATGTACTGTACTTTACTTTACTTTACTTTACTTTACTGTACTGAGTTTCCCTTCACCAGTTTCCAACATGATGTTACCAAGGCTACCAGCACTAGTCCTGATTATTTTAACTCACACATTATTTATCTCCTGCTGTGATTTCATCTCTTTAATCCTTGTTGGTGTAAATGATTTATATTCAGTAATCAGTTTTTGTCTGTACTATGTATGCATGTACATTGGTTATGAAATATTTTCACATGATCTTAGTCATCATATTGTACAGCTGCAGGTATAAGATTGTGAGTGAAGGAATGTATGGTATTTCACATGATGCATGTATCATATCTATATACTGATCTTGGGTATTATAGGGGTATAGTACATTTTAACACAACCCACATCAGTCATAACACATTCATAGGGATAAACCAAAAAGAAAACTACATGGTTGTAAAAAAACAAACAAGAGATGAAATATTAACTTCTTAGACACACACACACACAGAAATTTCAAGAGCGATGCAAATCCATGTATGATGTTCAAATATGAAATTGAGAAAAACAGAGATGTGAGGGACCCAGAGGGTAATTTACAAGTGGACCGGTCACGGTGTGTTATCAGTGGTGTAAATTACTGTAAAACATGTCTGGTCTTTAAACAGAATTGGAATGTGTAGGTAGGTGTATCATTTCCTACCATATACTGACGTAATTTGGCGTTGCATTCACAGAAATATGAAGAAGAAGAATAAAAATCAAAACGTGAGGGAGGTCGCTAACGATCCTTTAATTACGGTATGAACATCTTATTGCGATGGTATAAAACGATAAATAAACTTACTTTGTTGTTATATTTTTTTTTCAACAAGTATCGTGGTCCAATCAAAACTCTTATTCTTAAGTACTGACATTAATGATATTTATTCAGGAGTAATGATTAAATTATCAATGACACAATTACTTCCTCAATAAAAGTGACATTCCAACCACTGTCAATAATGTGACTCTTCAACAAATCCCATTCTTCTGTCTATTAGTTAATTTAGTTAACGATAGAAACTTAAATAATTATTTGTATTTAATATCGAAAGACAGACACCTTGAAAAGTCAACATCTAGTTTTACAGTATACTTGTAACTCAAATATGCTTTTGCCAAGTCTTCAATGCAAAGTTCTGTTTGCTGATTGACTCAACGTTATCAGAACTTTTTATCAGAAATCTCGAGAACTTTGAACATGTTGTCACAGGAAATGGTGCAACTCACCTCACCACACCACAAGTGGGTGTATCATTTAAAAGATCTTCAGTATTGCCCCCAAATATGCTAGATATTCAAATAATGGCCACTCGTGCTGTCACACAACTCAATACTGAAAGGTAGTCAGTATAGGCCCCAAATTAAAGCTGGCTATAATAGATAGAAGTTTTCAAAAAGTACTTTCCTGGAGGTCTTTACTCTCCAAATTGTTCTCAGACATCTTAAAGGAACACACAACATGACTGAATGTCCCAGTGAGGAAACTTTCCTCGAAGGTTGTAATAAAAACAGTTGAAGAATTTTGACCAAAGGTGACCATTTTTGAATTTCTAGCATATTTGTGGCCAATACAGCATACTGTACCTTTAATGTGTTCTGATGAAAACTAGTTTCTTTCTTCTTTTATAAATGTACTGGCAAGCTGTTATGGACAATTTTTTAACCAACACTAAAACTTTCATTAAATCTTATATGTTAATGTTCAGATCAACTAAAACTACAGTATAAACCAAAAAGCTCTGTGATTCCTTGCAATACAATGCGCTCAAAATTCTGACTAGTGTAAAGCTAGTGAGTTAAATCTGTCCAAGACTTAAGTGAGAACCAGAAAACATCGCAGCTTTCCAGCTCTTATTTGTAGCACTCCCTTGTGGGCATCAACCATGTCATTTACTGGCAAGGATTTTGCACTCATCATACTTAATGCACTCAATCTACCTACAAGATCCTACAAAGACTGGTTAATATTTTAGCATTTCAAACCCAGTTTCTTTTTCTTTCCAAATTTACAATTCTAAAGTCTTACAATCAAAATTCCGGTGTAATTTCCATCTGCTGGTATCTTGATAGTTTTAACATTACCGTACAGTATATGTTTACTATGTAAACTATACGTACAGTATACTGAACTATGTAAATTAATACCTTAACTATACTGAACTATGTAAACTATACGTACAGTATACTGAACTATGTAAACTATATGTTCAGTATACTGAATATGTTAAGTATACGTACAGTATACTGAACTATGTCAACTATACGTATGGTATACTGAACTATGTAAACTATACGTACAGTATACTGAACTATGTAAACTATATGTTCAGTATACTGAATATGTTAACTATACGTACAGTATACTGTACTATGTAAACTATACGTACAGTATACTGAACTATGTAAACTATACGTACAGTATACTGAACTATGTAAACTATATGTTCAGTATACTGAATATGTTAACTATACGTACAGTATACTGAACTATGTCAACTATACGTATGGTATACTGTACTATGTAAACTATGTACAGTATACTGAACTACGTAAACTCTACATATACTGAACTATGTTAACTATACGTTTTACGTACATTATACTGAACTGTGTAAACTATACATACGGTATACTGAACTATGTAAACTATACACATACTGAACTATGTAAACTATACGTACGGTATACTAAACTGTACCATACAAGAAGCTTCCTCCAACAAAAGAACCTGAACCCAAATGTCACAGACATGTGCATGCTAACCCTTTAGTCTAGTGGTCCTTCACCTCCTTCAATATATATGTACAGTACATGTACAGGTACCGGTAGCAGTGATAAAAGGAAAACAGGAAGTGTACATAATGGCCACCGCAACCATGCAATCAACAAATTAAAATTCCAATCTTACAACAGTTCAAATCTTCATAAAGGCAATAATACTATGAGAATTTTTAAATTCATTGATATAATAATTTTTTATTGGGGGGGGAGAGGGATTGAAGGGGAGGAGGGCATGGAAATATATAAGTGCAATAAACTTGAGGTTGATACTACATACAAAGCCTTGGAAAATAGTGTAAACATTAAACACCAAAAGAGAAAATATTTATTTACAGTAAAGGTCGCTCAAGGACAAAGTTATATCTACAATAAAGCTATTGACACCTTGGTGGCATATTTCATCAATGTTAGTGGGTTTTTTAACCTTCATCACAATTTAGAACAGAGTCTTGACAAGTTGTAACCCAGAGGACATTGGTTTGAATCCCATTCAAGTCATAAATTTCTTTGCCATTGTCTAAAATTTCCCAGTCAGTTTCCTTTGTTTACTTATATAATTTGGAAACATGTTAACTTGTAGAAAGTTTTATAGAGATTATCAAAGTTTGGACAATACCTTTTCCTTTTGAAGGAGGGGGGGGGGGGATATAATTGTACCATTACCTTAAGTAGTCCACTTTATAATGAATAGCCAATGCTAACTTTCTATTGTACTTTCTACAATGTTGGCTAGAAATATATGACATACTGTATGTGACTATACTAACTGTACTTATCATTTTACACTGACGTCACCAATGTTACATATTTGCTTTCCCCTTTTCCTTGAATGTGTCATACAACATTTCAGTCAATATATTTCACCTCAGTTCAACTCTTTTGCTAGCACATTAACACATACTAAATATACATGTATGAGCGATTGTGATACTACAGATTCTCCCTTTCCCATTAATTATTCTTCAGCTCTTCTTTTTCTTTGACTTCCATTGTGTACACTGATATATACCAAACACCCCCCCCCCCTGAAAGTTATTTCACTCCTAACTGATCCTCCCTAGCTGTACATATTACCTTGCTGCATATGTGGTTTATATTAATAGGATCTTAATGACTTTCCCAGTCCGGTCAAGAGTAATTTGCTAAAGCCCCACAGAGTATGACACTTGTCTGTGATGTTACTTAACAGCTGTACTTGGATTACAAAATTAATGATGGCAGGCACAAATGAATAGAGGCCAGTGATTCACACAATATACGCTTCTAGTACTCCCTTCCTTTGTAATGAATCATTATAAACTATCTTCACTTCTGTTCTGAAACCATGAACAATGATGCTAAAGATAGATGGACAGTTCTAAGGAAACCTCACAATAAACAGAACCTGAGACTCCTTTAATAGAAAACACTGATAGTGTATCCAGTAGCCTGTATACCTTACTTGATTTACTTTCACACCCACAAGATTATCTATCCTACTACAACAACACAACAATGATACTTAATTCTTCTTTTGAAATTAGAAACTTTATTCACTGATACAGCAGCTGTTCTTATACATGTGTTATCAGTGGAAGCTTTAATGATACACAATGTTGCAGTGAAATTTGTACAATCAGAACTTTGGTAATTGTATAGGCCTATACTGTACTTGACCATAACCTTAAAGGAAAGATTTATACTACCTGAGACCATAACCTATCCCCCCCCCCCTCCCGAGGTCGTCACAATGAATCAGGGATCGATGAAATTTGATCGAACCTTCAAACAATTTATCTTTAAGAAATAGTACACCGTTCCATTTCCAAGTTAAGTGACACTTGATTCACTGCAGGTCTAAATTTCAGAAAAAAACTCACAAATTTTGAAGTGCACACTCACACAGCTATGAACAGTTACCGTTAGTGTGTAGACCTCAATTGAACTGAAATGTATCCAACTATATTGGGAATATTATCTGGATTACCATCCATAACAAAATATTAATCTAAAGGGCACATTTTTATGAGTAGTTATTAAGTTACCCCCTGAAGCACCGAGCAATTTAATACAGTAACTCATCCCACACATTCTGGCCAATAGTATCTATGTTGACTGTTGATCCTCCTCCGATAAAATTTTTGGGGAAAAATAGACGTGTATGTTCAAAATAATATATTTCAAAATAAACATTGTTGTAGCAATTTAAGAACTTACATATAAAGCCAATTATAAATCAGATTTCGTCCACCAGACAACCTCCAAACCTGATTTTGGTCTTTTCGAAGAGAAATTGGCCGTCTCTCACGAATGAATTGACTACCTTTAAAAAATTTGTCCTGTGGTATATTATTTTTGCTATGCAACTGCAGTGCAATTCTTCCTCATGAGAATAGGGCAAAATTTATGGAATCACTATTTTTACGGTCTATTTAATCTAGCATTGGCCATTTATCTAATTATTATGTCTTGGAGAGAAACATATCCCTTACCACTTAGCCTACACTTATCTTATCTTTAATATGTGAAATGATTTACCTTGTTAATGTTGTAATCAATCCTGTAGTAATATTACTATACACACCACTCCTGGCTTATAAACCTGTCTGGATCAATACTGCTAATAGTAATGTATGATTCCTTTGTGTGTCGCCCATCGCATCTGTATCAATTTCAACTATTAAAATCCATGTCGTAGGACAGCTGGTACCATCATTTATAAGCGGAGTGTTAAATGTTGTGTTCACAGACAAGGAATCCTTTATAGAACATGCAACAATTCCGTACGGATCTTATGATCGTGAACCTCTTTGGTAGCTAGCAGCATGTATACGGAAAAAAAAACTCCTTTTTTTCTTCTTTTTTGTACAAAAGTGCCTATCGTTAACAGGTCAGACCGCACACATTGAGGGTAAAAGTTTTTGTGATGAAGCCACTGGATTTTGGGCAGAAAATTACTGCAGGGTTGTCTACATTGCAATATTAATGAAAAGCTTACATTCCAAGTGTGAGTAAGATACAAAACAAAATTTCAATGCCAAGGTGTTATCAATGGGGCATAGATGCATAGAGCATTTTACAGATTTTATTGGTGTCGGTTACCGTTTATACCTGTCAGTCAATAGATAGAGTACGCACTACCGAGCAGATACTTTGGTTTTCATTGTTGGTAGAAACTACTCATAACCACAAAGGAAAACAGGAAGAGGGAGAGAGAGGGATGGTGGTGAGAAATTTGTTTTTTTGATAGGGGGGGGGAGAGGGGGGGGGAGAGAAAACAACAGCATGTCAGGGAACAATTTAGTGTTCAACTTTTGTGTAGAAATTTTAAAGTCTGTGAATTTTGTCTCTTGTAGAGTACTGTGGTTCCTGTTTACAAAGCTGCTAAACATATCTGTATTTGTTTATTTATATAGCAATTATCCCATATTGTTTAGTACTAAATTGCTATGTGATACTAGATAAATAGAAAACTGACTTACATCACCAATTACAGCGAACCACCTTTTCGTACAGTATCTTTCAAGCAATAAAAATTTGAATGCCTGTTTCGTCAAACCTTTATATATCCATACCATTTATATTTCCAAACGACATGTCATACTGCACCCTCTGGTAGGCAACATAAACATATACCCAACATATATACTGCGGTACATTTTTCAACCCAATAACTGTGCAACTCTGGCCTCTCCTTCCCCTCTGTTTTCAGGGTCATCTGTGTCAGTGGTCCCATAAATAATTATTGATTGAACATTCTACGAGAAACATCGAACATGACACTCCAAACCATAACTGTAAATGTTACGCATTTTTCTTCCTCTGGGGGAGGGGGGAGGTATTAATGTTGTTTTCAGATCCTAATGCTTTGAGATAATAAAATGAACCATCGGAGACTACCAGGTTTAACATTCAGGTTTTTCTGTTATTTAACTATTCACAATTTATATATTTTTCATATAAATTCAATTCCTAATTAGAATGGCTAATACTGTTACACATAAACCTCACCCAGTATATATTGAGGTTGCAGCTGAGAGCAAGCTCTTACATTTTCACACCGTGTATAACCATGGATCCCTTCATGGAAATCAATGCCACAGAGCAACTGATGTTGTTCTACTGTATCATTGACACATTGATCTCTCCTGTGCATCGATATCTATGTACTGTACTGTACTGTGGCCATTCACACTGTGCTTTTATTGTTTATAATTACTCAGAGAGCTGCTGTGTTATGTGTACCATAACAGGCACCTTCACAAGCATGTACATGTAGCCATCCTCTCCCTGGTCCATTAGTCTTTACTTCATGTACTACAACAGGGACTACTGTCAGGTAAAAGTTATGATCAGTTTGGAGGTCCCTGTATATTACTTTTTTAATATTGCAAAGGTGTTTGGGTGGGGGGAGGGGAGGGGAAGGAGAGCCAGCAGTCAAAGTTGAACAGATTTTTACCTGATGGGGGAAGGGGTGAGGGGGAGCAGATGCAGCAGTTAAGGTTTATATGAAATGTCTGCAAGGGGATGCTAGCTGTAAGAGGGAGGGGCCAAAGTCAGTTACTGGTAAATATTAATTGTTTACAATTTATTGTCAATACAACTGTACCTCCTTGATGTTCTAACATACATGTAATAAAGCTGCCAGACAATATTCAATTGGTTAAGTTATCATCTTATCGGAGATTTTTAGTCAACTGTAGGCTACTGATGATGACTGTAAAATGCTATCTGAAGTGTTAACGACAAAGTGTTTGAGGTTTGCAGTACTTGGACATTTGAACCCACGGAAATCAGGCCATACAGCACCTTAACATCTTTTCAACTAATATAATTATATAGTGGCACTTTAACTTTTAGATATCTTTTTTTGCAACCCTGTGTTTGAAGTTACAATAGTACAGCAGGCATCTGTATAGTTAACTTTCCCGAAAGAGGCTGAAAATAATCACTTACCGAATGATCTGGAACGGTAAAGTTTAGCGTCCATCTTGCTGCACTTGCCCATAGGTGTAACTGTAGCCGTGTACTTTTGTGGAGATGCAAAACTTATTACCATCACATGCGACTCCAGGGAATCGATCCTTACTGTCTTCTGAGCGCAGGAAGTCCTTAATGAGAAACAGACTGTATGATCAGATAAGCCAAACTATATATTCCCCCAGTAATAAAAAGAGTCTATATAAACAAAATCGATCCTGTACCGGCACAAAGGGTACAGTATAGTCCAACTCTCCTCAAGACAGTCGAGAGTTCTGACTATGTTGCCCTAGCTTCATTCAGTCTGTGAAAGGTACATTAATGAAAGAAAAATGTTGCAGTTAACAGTAGTAATGCCATATAGATATGTATGTCTCCTAGTGATAAAAGCTACCAAATAAACTGACAAGGAGAACCAATAAATTGCTTTTCCTATGTCACAATACATAAAAAGCCCTCAAGCTTTTCTTCTTTGAATAGTACTTAACCAACTTGAACTCCAGCATTTTGGAACTGTTTATTTAGATAACCAATTGTTATCTTGGATTCTCCACTCAGAAGTCTTCACAGACATACTTGCCTAATCCTACCCAGTAACAGCTGCCCTGTAAAGTTCTCACTGTATACACTTACACACACACAGGAGGACACGGTGTTGGAAATGCCTTCATGAATATTCATATCTGCCTTCACAGCCAGCCAATGACAAGTATGCTCACAACTCTTTGCACTGTACTGAACTGTAGTGAATAGTTAGTTACAGAGGGCTTTAACCCGTAAGGCAAACCGATCGGTATGCTTTTGAGATAAACAGTGAGTCAATGTTTACTGGGGTCACTTAACAAGATTTCTAGGTATTAAAGATGATTGATTTGCAAGCAAAGTTAATTGTTAATGAATGAAAGTTGCCAACCACAAAATGGGTTTGTATGACAAAATGAAAGCAGTTTCAACAACATTCTAGGAAAACATTATTGTAATCTGCAACTTGTTTTTTCTTGCTAAAGCAAATTGATATAACTTTGTAAAATCTATAATGGGGAAGCACTATGGTGTCACAGTTCCTGAACGAGAGGTGGAGAGAGAGGGAGAGTGAAAACAGCCCTGCAGAGTCAAAAAGGGGAATCTTGAAACAGACTACTAAGATTCTCATGAACAGTATCCTTTCTGACCTTTCAAAATAAAGGAAACATACTCCCATATATATTTCCCCCTCTTCTTTAATCATTTGTTATTAAAACCATTTTTATGACAGTTTTTATTTTCAAATGAAATCTGAGATTTTTTTGCCTCAAGCTATCACTGTAGTTTCTATAACCTTTCACAAGTTGTGTTATATTTTAGGGCTGTTCTGTAAAATTCAAACTCACAGGTCTGTTTTGCAAACATAGCCAGATTATTATTTAATGCAGTCAACTAACTTCTTAGCATAAAATAATTAACTTAAAATAAGCCAGGTTCTTAAGGTAATTTGCTTTGAGGGATATTTCCTATACTTGTGATGGTGTGTTTCTCAATTGAAGCAAAGTGAATGTTGCCATAAGCACTAACAAAAACTCTCGTTGTGCCTTTCACCATAACGCACACAGAAAGCTGTCAAGTTAACAATGATCAAAATCAATAGTTACAAGCTCTCAGAAGAAATCCTTTTATTGGGATGAAAGAACTAACAGTTTTGTAATCCTTTCAAAATATCAGCCAGTCAATAAACCATGAAAGATTAATGAGTTGAATGGGTGAATGCCTTTTGGTGCCCACAATACATCGTTGAATAAACAACAAGCCTTTAACCACAAGATCATAATAAATAATGTCTAATGGCAGCGACGAAAACACTGATGTTCACACACGGCTTTACTAGAAACTCTAGTTTCCCTAATGGCAATGTTTTAAGTTCACACGTCAACTGTCTTTAATACCATTGGTCATAATATGAAACTTCAACACTTAAGTAAGGGCATGGGAAAAGAGGAGTAGGTGGATTGTACACAAATCAATGTGCACCTTCATGCGTTGAAGGAAGGACAAAATGGTGTTAGGTGCATGGGGGGGGGGAGGGGGAGATTTTCTGGAGGAAGTATTTATTCCTCTTAAAATTTGAATTAGAAGCAAGAGGTGCACAAACGTTTTAATGTACATGCAACATGAAAAAAAAAAATTCTCTGTATTTTTTGTTTGTTAGGCATCTAAACATATTCAAGGGTGGATGGATCATTAGAATCAAGCTCATCGTCAACTTTATACACTCTTTTGGATATTTTCAACACTATTTGAAACTAATAAGCCATGGCTAATCAAGATAGGGAAATCTTTCAAGGCATCTTTATGGAATTTTGCATTCAAATTTTACTGAAAAATAGCTACTTTTTATGCAGAACCAGATTCACAATCACAGAATATGTATCAAATACTGAATACCTAATTGAGTTTTAAAAGAGATATTCTGGTGGCAGACAATGTAACACTTTATGTTAAAAGAGTAAAATATATTCAACAGTTGAAAACCCCAAACTCAATATCCAATTAATTAATTTCAGATATTGTTGATTAAATATACAATATTCTATTTTGACCAGGTAAACCCTCTCTTACTCTACGAAGCGAGGAAATTGACAAGAAATATGTATGCACTATGCAGTAACTTTTCCGAATTAACTTGAAAGAATTCTTAACCTATTTTTCTCGACACTCAACAGTGCCTGAGGTGGTGGTGGTGGTGCAGTTATCAAAGTTACACCTAGTCTAAGTCAAATGTGCATGCCTAGTATGTCTGGCCTAGCAGTATGGGAGTAACAACATATTCTGTGGTAGCTGGTCCTAACAATTTATGTCTCAACTGCAGCCCATAGGCCTAAGCTAAAGTTAGGAAGGTGCTAGCCTAGCTTGGTAATTATAAAACCTAGCTCAATTCAGTTTTCCTACATTGTAGTACATCTATCTGTGATGTCTGCAGTAGCAGTACTAATTCCATAGTGTCCTCATAATGGGAGAACTCATTTTGTGATCTGGAACTGATGCATTATGAATAGAAAGTTTAGGCCTAGGCTACAATTAGTTTGTGAAATGAAGTCTTAATCAATGCATGCATGATCTTTCTGAGGGGAATGGTTATTAATGATGATCTCAATGATTTGGATATGGGCATGCCATCACTCATTGTATGATTTTTTATGGCAAGGTGAGATATAGGCTTAACGTTAACCTTAACAACTTACTTGTATAAGTAGCCTTAACTTAACATAGGGGGCCTAGTAAATTGGGCTAAGTGTTACTGTTAGGCTACCTAGAGGCTAGAAAGTGTTACTTGTGTTAGGCCAACACGGGTCGAGTTCTGCTAATTCTACAACAGAATCAGTGTCGAATGTATAGCTGCTTGTGCTACTTTGCATGTCTAGCTCAAATAAAAACAGAAAAAGATAACTTAAGACTAGTGGTATACAATATGATTTATCTTATTCTTAGCGTTAGGCCTAGGCTAAGTGTCACTGAAACTGTAACTAAGTTGTAAGGCCTATGCCTATCGTAAGTTCTCAACTGAAGACCTAACCCAGGCTATATGGCCGAGAGTAATGAGAGTACCATAACGAGCTGACAAACTTTGAAAGATTGAGCAGTAATTGACACAATTAAGTATAACTACCTATGCCTATAGCTAATCACGTTGCTTTTAAGTTTTATATGAATTTCACAAACCACTGTCAAGTTTCACGCCGATATGACCGTACAGTCACCCAAACCGTAGCCAAGCGAACTTGTTGTTGTACAGTATCTTCGGTACAGAACCAAACACCATAGACATGTCTATGCAGTATTTGATACCGTACGGTTAAACATACAGATCAATCGGAATCATGAAGGTCAGGTCTTCCAGAAGGCTCCTTTATTTCACACAGCCATATGCCAAGCCGATTTAATAGATTTACGCCTCGCTATTCCAAGTACGAAGTATAAATCCTACTTTGCTAAAATACAATTGAAATAAATTCACTTGAAGTACAACTTATCTTTGCTTGAATTTAATTTTCATGGGTTAATGATTATAGTTCCACTTAAGTAGAATAACAATAAAATCAGGAATTGTCACTTTGCATGAAACCGAATCCACCTTGGCTAAACTTTCACTTAGCCTAAGTACCAAACATATTAAAGCTAAAGTATGATATAATTCTGCTTATAAGCTAAATGCCTACAACAGGATCTTTTTTAACCAAATGTTATTTCATTATGTGACAATATAGTTTACTTTAAGTCTCAATGTGTGTTTGCCAAATTTTAACTTCGATCTTTCCAGCTAATTACTGCCCTAAAAGCTCAGTGAAAATAACACCGTTCTATGCAATTTTCATATTAATAATCATTATTTTTATTGAGTTATCTGTCGTTAAACATTTTGAGCTAAGTTAAGACGCATAGGAAGGCTATTTTTCTTATCTGTGAAATATAGTTTCCTTCCACTGCTAAAACAGAATTTCAGCACAGTCCGAAGATAGTTATTTGTTTGGTGCACAGTGGCTGATAAACATTAAGTTAACAATACATGCATTCGAATTCTCTGATCCGTGATACACTTTGTTGACTAAAAACTAAATGCAAGGAAACACTTGTCTCGATGGCAAACATATACTTCAGATTTATAGAAGGAATAAACCCTCTAGGGCTACAGACGCAGGAGACGATGGTCCGAGGAATTTAGAAATTCTCATATAGGCTTAATAACCCATAATTATATTGGCCAATATTGCACTTTAACATAAATTGCATTTTACTCCCAGTACGCCTGATCGACTGTCCTGTCAACTACATCAAGGCTTATAAATCTAAATTTGGTTCTCACGTTTACTTTAGCTGAATTCAATTACAGCTAAATTTAGGATTGTATTTCAATTAGAATCATTTGGCAAGACTGATTAACCACGACAAACTAACATTGTGTACACTCGAACAATATCGAACTTTACATCAATTCTGCAGTGTGATGATTTGCAGAACTAAACGTAGACGAAGATCTTCGTTCGTTTCGTATCAATACAAAGCGATGGATCGAGGCCAGACTCGATCATTATAAGAGTTAGGCATATTGTGTTAAGAATGATTAAACACATGGACCCAAGTTCAGGGCCAATTTCACAGGCTTGCGTTTTTCGCATGTTTTAGTGAATCAGGTTAGCTCAGAATTAAAACAACAATGGATTCTATGAAGCAAGTAGGAAAACCAAGCTAGTAAAATCATTGTTTATAAAGAACTAACTCTACAGTCACATAAATTTCATAATTTTTACACTGTCTTGTTACCTTTACTTTAAATGTGTTATACCTTTCTGTTATACCGCAACTCCACCCCATCTCACCCATCCACTGATATAGCAAAATGTTCCTTCTTTAATTGCGGACACACAATGTATTTGTTATTACGTTTTTCCAATCATTTCAGTAATAAAATACGTATTCGCTATCGCTGTATCTCGCCGTCATTGAGTTACTATTCTATCCAAATCCCTTATTTGAAGAAATTTACTAGTTGCTCCTGCTTTGGAATTACTCATTTCTACCACAAAAGGAATATATCAAATGCAGGATAGAACAGCCTGGTAATAACCCCATCCGATCCCTACTACTTCTTGGTAAATCATGTATAGTATCCCCAAATCACAACTTTCAAAAGTGAGGGCGCTCTCCAGTTTGGTCTCTGACGATTTTCGCATGTCGCGCTTATGTTACAGCTGTTTTGTGTCCCCTAGAACGCTAGAAGTATAGCTGCAGCCTGGTAGTGTATCGACTTAGCAGGTTGTTGATATGTCCTACGAAGTAACACTGATGGAACCTTCTGTTGCAGAATTAGAAATTAAGTTGTGGACGAATCCTTTTTCTTTGCGCCTGAGGTTTATTGCATGCTCGCCACAATTAACATAATAATAATTATGATGATGATGTTGATATGGGACAAAACAAATTTTGGAAAGGGGGGGGGGGGTTCTACTAAAAAAAAACTGTCTACAATATGCTACATATGAGTTTACTTAAGAGTTCTAAACCACATCGAGCTATATTAATTTGATCAAGGGGTATTTAAGTTTTGTGTCCAGTCAATATCACATGACTTCATGCCCATGTAGCAGGGTCGTGGCATGGGGGGGGGGGGTCCTTTCCGTGCAGATTACTGTGCCACCATCGTGCGTACAAAAACTTTTAAACAAGTTACATAACTCGATAATTGTGCCCCTCATTAAATTGTCAGTGTCCCTCCGAAAAATTGGCTACTTGTCTGCATGGCTTGATAAAATGACGCAAGCTAACACCACTCTAGCACAAAATACAGCTTGTAACACCTATTTTCGCATCCATATTGAGTGCATGGAAGCTTAAGATTGACAGCGGTGCAGTTTTGTATTTTCTTTTGCTATAAATTCCTTGTTGTGGACAACACAGAGGAATGTAACCTTCACACTTTGTTACTTATTATTTTCATGTAATTTCTGTCAGACCTTGGTTGATAAATGTTGATCTGTCAATCAGTTTTGGAATTCTTGACACCTAAATATGCTAATTAGGAATACACTGTAATGGTATGACGATTTTAGAGCGTTTTTCACGTTTTTTCGGGGGGGGTTACATAATTTGATACTCATGGGAACAATAATATGAAAAATCTGGTCACTGGGTCCACTTTTACAAACCTAGCACCCCACCCTCCCCCTCAGGACACTTTTGTGATTTGAATTTGTTGCATCCTTGTTTGAGAGTCTTCACATCCAGGGTATGTGCAAGGGATTTCATGAATTGGGGGGGGGGGGAGATAGGGTGAGGAACCAAGCAGTTAAGCCAAATGTGAAAAGAAACAACCTCTTTCTGTCATTGTATTTGGCCATGCAATAGTGGTGGGGGTTGGCGTCACCACTCCTAACTTGTCGTTTTCACAGCACAGTTTAGAAAGACGGTGAGATATATAATTGCTTATCCACAATTAGATCTGTTCTACACACTGTAATATTGCAATGATCAAAATTAAAATAGGAAGTATAAAACACGGATCACACACTGCTTGCTTCAAGAAACTTGATCCTGCAAAAGAATAAAATGTTCTTGTATTGTTGTAGCACTTAACAGGCTAGTTCAGAGGTCAATGTATGTTTGATATGTACAATATATCCACATGCCGTTTAATGGAAGTTTATACATTTTGCTTCAAAAGTGAACTTGAAGCAAACACCTGTGATGTCACAGAAGCACAGCTACAAAAAACAAAAACAAAAAAACAAAAGATGGCTCTAAATATCAAGTATGAAGTTCACAGTACTTTTTAAATTATCATGATTAAAAATACACACACATAATCAAACACGGTCACTTCCAACACTAGAGGTTGATTAAGATATATAAGATATATATTTACTCCCCCCCCCCACCCAAATAAAGCAATGATTGTTGGAACAAGGTTTCAAAAGCAGAAAAAATGTAAAATAATGCCAAAGTTAAAGCTTTCTTTGAATGTGTACATCTCGCCATTAAAATTATGAAAGAATGAAACATAAAAACTTATTTTAAGGCTATTTATATTGTACTGTCATGTCTTGCTTTCAAAGCACTTCTACTGACAGTATGAATATCAAGTCACTTAGATAAAGGTCAGGAACTGTTTGTACTGTCAGTATGGGTGCTTTGAAGCATGATACAAGGAGACAGAACAGAGTTGTACTCAAATTAGAAAATTGTCCAAAATGGCTGCAAATATTACAACTTCCTGTACGATTAAAAGATGTAAAAAAGATTTCTTTCAAAAAACAGTTACATTATCAAAAATTCAATTTTTAATTTTTTTCTTCTAAGAATTGTTACATAATTCTGCACTTTGGTAATTTCACGGTCTCAATACGTGTTTGCTGACAAATTTCGGAAAACAAATGTCTCTTATATTAAATGCACTCTGACCAGGTGGGTTTAATGGAGAAAAGCTGTCGCAATTGAAAGAAAGAAATTTATTTTCTGTTGCCCTTATGGCGTGAACGATTTACCCAAAGTATCACTGCTCATTAGGCAAATGTAACCTATACATAAATATATATACTCGTATCATCCATTTATTTGACTCAATTCCACGGAGGAATGAAGTTTGTCGAATCTACGGACTCGTTAAAAAATCTGGCGAATGTTTAACGACAGATAACTCAATAAAAATAATGAATATTAATATGAAAATTGCATAGAACGGTGTCATTTTTACTGAGCTTTTGGGGCAGTAATCTTACAAGGTTGAAAATTAAATTTGGCAAACAACACATTGAGAATTTAAATTTCAAACATTATGTTATCTGTCATTAAAAAATGCGACCAGTTGTATTAATATTTCCTTTAAAAATTTGATTTGCCTATGATGGTTATTGACTATTGATGAAAAAGAAATTTCTTACTGATTAAAACAGTGACAATTTTGGCAATAGAAAGAAATAGGTAGCTTTTTTTGTGACATAATCTACCAACAATGCAGCATTTATGGGCAAGTTGTGTTGTAGTGGTAAGAATTTCTCCTCCACAACCTCTTGTTTCATGGTCCAAAACCTCAACAGGAACTGGATTCTCTCTTGAATTATTCGACATTGTCACCGCACATGCTGTGTTGTGATCGAAGTCTTCCTTCGAATTAGTATTTCTGGTTTCCCAGTTGGTAAAAGGGGTTTCAAAACAACTCTGTCCATCATGACCGCTCTACAGTGATGTTGAAATGGGGGGGGGGGAGGGGCGGGAGGTGACTTCACCTCTCACAGTATTTGAGAAAGTGTTCAGAAGCTGAGGTACAGTCTCGTCGGGGATCAGGAATGGGTGCAATAATTATATGCCTGCCTGATAATTCTCTTTAACACACATCAAAGAATAAAGAAGATATGAGGTCTATGGTAACCCTTGATCATCACATGGAAAGGGTTTCGACTTCCTAACTGTTTTAATTCACTTCACGAATTTAAAGCAAAATGTCTTTCCTTATCTGAAGAGAAAGACCACCCATTCCTATTTAACAGGTCTCCGTTAATGTCTTCTAATTTATTGAGAATCATTTGTCGCTTGCAACTCTAGGATTGCATCCGAGAGCTCCTTGACGCCTTCGATGAATACATCCTTCTCTAAGTGACTGAATGAGATACGTATAAAGTTTGAAAGACTGCCCGGATTTTTAGTGAATCTGTGAAACAACGAAAAAAAAAAACACCATGCAGATTTATGAATATTTAGTAGTACTGCTTAATGTTTTACTCTGCAGAGTTTGTTACCTATTATTGGACTATCTTGTCTTGCCAGTATCTCCTTTACCTTCTTTACTATTTGCTACAAATTGCTCTGAAATTCTTCGTCTTGCATGAAAGAGATAAACTGGCAGATCTAGATCTGTAAGTACTGCAAACTTTAATAAACTGCTAATATCTAACCAGTTTCAAATTGACCAAAGGTTCACAACATTTTTGTGTTGCACAAGCCTGAGCAAAAAACGAGCAGACAAAACTCAGAATATTTAGACACACACACGCACGCACGCAAGCACACACACACACACACAAAGTTAAATGCATTGGTTTCCTGATATTTTCAGCATAGGAACCACAAAGAGAGAAAGAAGGAACAAACAAGAGTGAGTTAAACCCATATTGCAAGCATCAGAGTGTGGTCTACTTACTTGTTTCCGCATGCAAACGTTACGTTATACTTCTTCAGACAGAGCGCCATTAAGTCATCACAGTTCATATTGGTTGGCAACTGGATCCATACGAAGAAACCTCCCTGAAGAATAAACAGATAAGAACTCTCTCCATTGTAAAATTTTTGAAAAGCACAGAAAATATTTCACAATAGAATATGCTCCTAAATCAAGAGGCGTCATGAGCCCATTCGGGACTGGGCAAATCTTCTCTTTTTGTTTGAATGTTCATTATTCCTTAATGTAATGTAAGTGGGATAAATGAGCAAACAATATTATTTATCCCACATCTTCCAGTGCCCCCACCATCTTTTTCATGGCCCATAATTGACCCGGGGGCCTCTGACTGTAGCCTACTCAACTCCCCTGCCCTTCGTTGGGTCTGCCCTAATCCTACAATTACAATCCAGATTATTAGAATGAGTCGATAAGTATCCTCTCATTTTTATTACCAATTTATAAAACAAACTTTAATTTGCTCAATTTCTTTCCCCCCCCCCCCAAAATGCTAATTCCTGTGGAAAAGAGTTGCCCCATCATAATAATGTGATCGTAGGAAACCTGTTCACAAAACTAAAAAAGATGAATATAGGCTTTACTTTGTTCTTCTTCATAATGAAATACACAATATTGCCAATAATGTGAACAATAACGTCTGGACAGATGCACTCCATGTCACCATGGATGTGAACTGCAACAATTTTCCAGACATTTTACACAATCCCTACCAGAACTGATTATTCTTGACTCGAGTCAGGACTGGATTTACCTTCCTAGCGGCCCTGTGCCAAAGATAAATTCTTGGGCCCTCAACTGGGCTGGGAGGCAACCCAATTGGCATTTGATTTTCATTTTAATGCAGTTATTCCGTTAATTAATATGTGTGTATATAGTGTTTTCACAGTGAGATGAAGATCTTATTCATAGCTTTCCATTGATGTATATAAATTCTTACATCATATAACAACAGGGAAGCAAGGATTCGTCCAATCTTTCTAATAGGTCATTTCTTCCCTTTGAAACCTATTTTTTACTATAAATTTTATAGCCCCCGGGCTGCAAATTTTTTTTTCCCAAACAGGTTTGCAAGTGTGTGCGTAAATAGTTGTTCATGATTGGTCGGAAAAGTTACGTCATCACCATAGAAACCTTCACTTCGAGGTTCTGCATCCATTTGTTGCAACGAAGATATACCCGTTCAAAATTACCCGTAGCTTTTTGTACATATATTTAGATATGTTTGGAATTGGTTTAGACATATTTAGCACACTAGTATTGTATGATCTACTTTGATCAAAGTTTTCTGTGAAGGCATTAATCGATAACATCGCACAGTGAAAGTTTCGTACAGGGTGCATCACACATGCACTGTAGGCCTATATGTATTATAACTCTGTACACAGTGCAGTGACGGAAATATATCATACTATACACTATACTGTTTTGCGTATATTCACTCAAGACTCGTGAACTTGCGTCGTGAAGTTGCTTTTAGTGTAAGCCTACCCATTCCACAAAACGAATTCTGATTTCAATAGAACCGCTCACGAATCGTGGATAACGTAAACACGAACCAAATAGAATGTAGCGTATATGTATCATAAGTGAGGTCAACATGTCATCCAAGCATTAAAAGTAAAGTTAGGGAGTTTGAAGGGAAACCCTGTAACTTAGATTTAATTAAGTGTCAGTGTGTAACTCATTATATGTCTTCGAACTTCCAAGCGATGGTCATTATTGATGCTGACGTCACGAGCAATCTGATTGGCTGAAAACTCCGTAATTGCAAACCTGTTTGGGATAAAAAAAATTGCCCCTTGGCTTGGGATTATCTGATCCAATGGCAAATCTTGCCCTGACTCCAGTCACTCAGCCCAATTGTCATTTATTCATTTCAAAATGATTGGACATACCTCAGGTAATGAATATTTTATGACGCCTTTTAACTTCTCTTCAAAAACCTGTTGCATAGCTTCAATCTTCTCCTGGAAGGAGAAAAATAAAATGGTTCAACAAAAGAAGTACTTCAAACAGAAGAACTTTTCCACAAGAATGTAGTAAAATTGCTTAAAAACTGAAAACTAAAGTAAACAATGACAATATACAAACAAACAAAGAAAAGATTCAGCAAGTACTAATTCACAAGGCAACAATACCATATGAGGGGGGTGGGGGTGTTGGTGCGGGTGCGGGTGGGGGGGGTTAATATTTCAGAGCGCTCTCTCCCACTGTACAGTGCTGTCACAACAGGACTAGTGTGTCAGGGCATCTGAAAAACGTTTTACCCAAAACGATTCCCAAAACAAATTAATTAGGGATAAGATCACTCGCCCAACCCCCCCCCCACCCGCCCCTCTGATCCATCTTATCTAGTGGTTACCTATGCCAATATTTTCCCAACGGAATATTTTTGGGAGGGATACATGAAAGATTTGGTGTCAATATTAAACGCTATCTTTTTGTTTTGATCAAGCTACCTAGTGTAGGATCCTGTTCTTCATGTTAGTTAAAGAGGTCTATGTACAAATACCACAAAATGCTGTAGATCGGATAAACTATTTTTACTTCAATTAACATGGTCCATAAAATTTACCTTGTATTGCCTGCGCATCTCTACAATGTGATTTGTAATGGCACCTGACTCCAGGGCCGTTCCCAGTAACCCAGACGTAAAGTGGTTGAAATCTCCAGCGCCGCCTAAGTAAGCACTGTAAATGATTGAGACGAGAATGGGAAGAAAAAAAATGGTGCAAATATGTCAATCTGTGGGTTTTTCGCAAAAATCCATTGCGGTCTGCTTTCGAAATTTATACCTTTGATAGTTTGCATACGTGTTTTATGTGAAAAAAGAAAAAAAAAAGAAGAAATGGGTCAGTTTTCAAGGAGAAAGAACTAAAGACATGTTTTGTGTTTTAATATAATATTATGTAGACAAAACCCCCAAAATCATATTTAGCAAAGAGTTGAAAAACACATTTTTCAGCTATAATCCAACTGTGCCTATAACAAGATGGTTCATAGTCTATTAACATTTTTGGGGGTATTAACATGAAAGTACGGCATACACAAAATTGTTCAAATTAGATGTGATAATAACAGCACAAACGATTTATCTACTCTATGTATTGTCTATAGGGCCACAAGAAAATCCCAAATATTTAAGTCAATTCTGCATTAGTTAACTGATTATGCAAACGGTTATCAAATAGTCAATTTAGTAATGAAAACCAAACTAGCAGCTGTGGGAGAAGTGGTCAATGCCTAACTGATGAAAAGGCTGTTTTTACCTGCAGGCAAACTTAGCTAGAACCACCGGTGGACCCTCCATCCATCCAATTCGGAGTCCTGGGGCCATTATCTTTGAGAAGCTGTTGTTGGATACAATGTTCCCAAAGAAACCTTCATCGTCTTCTCTGTCAAAATATTTGAGTGGCTTTGGTGCGTGTGAACGAGTCCTGCCGTCTGTGTCGAAACTCCAATGCAGTGGGCCATAGAGATCATCAGACACCACCAGAAGATGGTATTTACGAGCGATGGCGACCACCGCTTTGCATCTGTCTGTTCAAACATGGAAAACGAATTTTTTAATTATGGAGGTGGCTAAC
Organism: Apostichopus californicus; assembly: GCA_020650975.1. Taxonomy (NCBI): domain Eukaryota; kingdom Metazoa; phylum Echinodermata; class Holothuroidea; order Aspidochirotida; family Stichopodidae; genus Apostichopus; species Apostichopus californicus. Next base: position 23,869 of record JAIPMN010000370.1, read on the forward strand.
AGCTATATTTAAAGGTAAATGTACGTAAACGTAAGTTGTAGCAGCAGTAAAAGTCGTAACAGCAGTAACAATTGTAAAAGCGGTAAGTTGTGGCAGCAGTAAAAGTTGTAACAGCAGTAACAGTTGTAACAACAGTAACAGTTGTAACAACAGTAACAGTTTTAACAGCAGTAACAATTTTAACAGCAGTAAGTGGTAGCAGCAGTAACAGTTGTAACAACAGTAAGTTGTAACAGCAGTAACAGTTATAACAGCAGTAAGTGATAGCAGCAGTAACAGTTGTAACAGCAGTAACAGTAGTAACAACAGTAACAGCAGTAAGTTGTTACAACAGTAACAGTTGTAACAGCAGTAACAGTTGTAGCAAAAGTAACATTTGTAAAAACAGTAACAGTTGTAGTAGCAGTAACAGTTGTAACAGCAGTAAGTTGTCGAGCAGAAACAGTCGTAACAGCAGTAACAGCAGTAACAGCAGTAACAGTTGTAACAGCAGTAACAGTTGTAACAGCAGTAACAGTTGAAACATCAGACACAGATGTACCAGAAGAAACAGTGGTAGCAGTAACAGTTGTAGCAGCAGAAAAAAATTGTGGCAGCAGAAAAAGTAGTAACAACAGTAGCAAACTTAGCTAGTAGGTCTATAACAGGGTTGTCCAACCTACGGCCTGCGGGCCACAGTCCGGCCCGCCGCAGGGTTGCATCCGGCCCGCCAGAGATGCTCGACGGTGCAAAATTTAAGTGAGCAGATTTATTGATAACAATTTGAAGCTATATAATCAATCATTCGAACCTTCTGGGTCCAAAAAACTGATACAGGTCAGTTTGTGTGACACTCTCAGCGGAGGGGTGGGGGGCGGCTGGACTTTATTCATCTGTTTCATCAGGAAGGAAAATAAATCAGTGCGCTCCGCGCGCAGTGCTCACATTTTGTTGCCTTGGGCTTCGGGCAAAAAATCGGAAAATCGAGCGTAGGGTTCATGCGGCCCCTCCTTCATCATAATCATTCCATGTGGCCCTCCTCTGCAAAAGGTTGGACAACCCTGGTCTATAACATATTTGCAAAAGATTTCTGATTCCTCTATTACTCACTTTTATACATTTTTAGCTGATTTTTTCCAAGTGAACTTACCTTCTGAGAGGCATGCACCAGTAGGGTTTTGAAAACTAGAAATAAGATAAACCATGGACCAGTACAGTCTTTCTTTTGAAGGCACAAATCCCTCCTTAGGATAAAATTGTTTCACTGTGCTTTCCAGTTCTTCTGGTATAATTCCTTTTGTATCTAAAGGAACTGGAAAAGACAAAAAAAAAGAGGAGGGGGGGGGAGGGGGGAAAACAAGGATCATTAATCAGTTAGCATTAGCTAGAATACAAACTTATTAATACTTCAGTACTATTAAAAGTTGAAGTCTTTTTCATCAAGGCAAGGCCTTCTCACACAACTCAGAACAATGAAGCCCCTGGTCATTGGTAACTTGTCACACCCACACACCCAAGTGTGCACAATTCAAACAGTCACTGCCTGGACACTACAGTGCGCCACATTGACACGTCCTCTGTGGTACTGCCCAAAGGGTACAGCCTCACACTGGCACATGCAACAAACATTTACAAGGTTACCTCGCATCGATTCCCCATTTATACACCAACGTTGAAGAGAGGCGATGGATATTAAGTGCCTTGCCTAACAGACCTCCAACCTAAAATCCTGAGATCACAAGTCTGTATCCTATTCATTTGACCACAAATCCTCCTTGTAATAAACCCAGGGGATATACACAGCACACATGAAAAAATCATAGTTAAAATGAAATAACTTTCAAATGTTATAACAGACCTGAGCTTCTACTAACAAATAAATACATGGGTTTCACCAAACAGTTGGGTACGTTTCCAATGTAATGTCAACTGACATATACAAGTTATACAAACTGTAATGTAATACGATATAATATGATATAAGAAAAGAACAAAGAAACTCTTGGACACATCATGATTTAAAGCCAGTGACCAAAGGATGAAACCTATAGTACTCTAAACCAACTCAGCTGTCCAGCCTTTGGTGATCCCAATACAACCCTTTTTCTTTTCTTGCTGGAGGCACCATTCTAAACCAACACAGCGCCTTGCATTCTGTGTAACTAGGGAGCACACCCTCCCCTCCCCCACATTTAGCGTTTCAGCCATGACCACTGCCCCATCACAGTCAGTGCTGGACTGCAGTCAGGGGAGGTCAGTTTTCTTTGCCTGAGATGGCACTTTCAGACTCATTTTGACTGGACAGCACATAAAAGTCAGTAACACGTTAATGGGCCCCTCTTAACCTACCCCTTTTTTAGGCAGATCTCCTGCAGACCCCTCTGCAACCACAAAAGCATTTTGTGGAAAAAAAATAGTTCAGTTCCTCTTGAAATCCCTTCCCTGTCCCTTTAGGGGTTGTATCTAATGGAACTGTGGCGTGATCCCTGGTTACACAGTATGGAAGGAACTGTGGTTTCTGACTGGTGCCTCCAGCAAAGAAATGGCTATTTAGGGATCACCACCAACTAAAGGGCAGGATAGCACACCGTTGGTAGAGCACTAGGCTTGTGACCCCGCCAGAGGTCACTGTTTCAAATCCCGTTCTAGCCATAAATTTCTTCGCTCTTTTCCATCGTTTATATTTTTTCCCCCAGTCATTTTTCTGTCGTTCTTTAACTATTATTGAAGTGTCGTCGATCGTTAGGATTGTCTACAGACCACCTACCGTGGATAATTTTTCTGTCTATATCCTTCTCCATCATGTCCAAGGCAAGGTAGTAGGAAGGCTCTTCTGCGAAGACGAGATCGCCGGGACGGAAGAACATGGTGCAGAGATGGTATAGGCCGGATGTGGCACCGCACGTAGCCAGTAGTCTCTCTCTGTAAATATATATCAAGCGCAACGCTAGGAAACACGAAACCAAAACGGATATTGATTACATCTGTAACAAATAAATAAAGAGTCCAGTCACGGATGATTATATTTGTCGTCTAAGTGTATTTGTTGCCAAACTTCAAATGGAGTCTTATCAAGATAAAAGAACATGTCTGGTCTTTACAAACTCTTAGTAATAACTGCCTCCAAATCCCTACCAAACCCTATTTAAAGAAAACGCGCAGCATTCAAACAAATCAAGCATCCCAAGCAAGACGCACAACCGACACACGCATAAACAATCTTCACACCCTCACACACGCACGGATGACGCGCACATGAATTCAATAACACATCGTTACATTCCAAACCATCAAGAACAAAGCCAGGCGCGTAGCCAAGGGGGGGGGCAAAGGGGGCAGCCGCCCCCCCCTTGAGCATATTTTTTTTAATGGTTTTTATGATATCGCTACTAATTTCAAAAGAGAAAATGCTAAGATGCAACTTACAAGGCCTGGGAAGTGCCATTTCCAGCGATCTGGGAGGCATTTTCAGCCAAAATTTTTTTGTACGCTTCGCGCCAGCTGGTGGCGCTACGCTTAGATAGTTTGCAATGCCGTTTCTACGGCTCTGATAATTTGCCTACATTTTCGCCCCTCCCTTGGCAAATTCCTGGCTACGCGCCTGAACAAAGCTGTGTTTTTGTTTAATATTGAATAATACCCTTAATAAATAACAAATCAATATTAATTCAATAACACATTGTTACATTCCAAACCATCAAAAACAAAGCCGTGTCTTTGTTTAAACCTGAACTATAACTTTAATGGAAAAAAACAAGTCAAAATCAAAATGAATTCAATAACACATCGTTACAACATTGTTGATGAGGACGAAATAAAACCATTGATCATAGCCTTCTTGCGACAACTAGAGTATTTTTTTAACACAAAGTTTTGTCGATTTGATCCATGATATTAAATCCAGTCAACTTGTAGTTTACGTATATCAGGGGTATTCAGTCCCTAGAATCATTTAAGTGAGTTAAATCTCTAGAGTACAGAAACCATTAAAAGTTTTTTGTTTCTTTTTATTATTTTGAAAGGTAAATGTAACAAACTTTTGGAATTTCTTGGGTAAACATCTCCCTCCCACAACCCCCCCCCCCCCACCCACTCCGTCTTACATGCTCAAACAAAAAATTCAAAAGTTGCTATTAGTGCAAAATTGCATTTAGACTGTAATTATAGTCCTAATTCATAGTCTAATTATGGCTGAGAAATTGGAGAAGGCACCATTGACATCTAAAATTTAAAAAAAAAAATTCTCTGGGTAGGACTGCCAGAACCCACCCCACCCCCCCTACATGGTTTCAAGGACCCCAGTACCATACACCCTCCTTTATCCTAGATTGGCCCCTGTTGAGAAAGGTTAAACCGTTGACACAAGAGCTTGAAATGATGAATGGCACATCAGTGCCCCCAATGAATTTGCCACCAACCTCTGGTAAGTACAAAAGATGGAAAAGGTAAAACTCAATCATTCGGCAACAAGACGCAAACAAGAGCACTTACTTCCTCACGTCATACCCATATTGATCTGTCAGAAATTTTGCGAGCTGAGCACGAAATTGGGGATCTCCCATACGAAACCCATAGTGAAGCAGATTGCTACCAGTCTTGGCTTCCTCTGTCTATAAGAAATAAGAAATAAGAAAAGTAATATCATACCAGCATAGTACCAGTGCATATCAGAAGAGTACCAGTGCATATCAGCAGAGTACCAGTGCATATCAGTAGAGTACCAGTGCATATCAGCAGAGTACCAGTGCATACCAACATAGTACCAGTGCATATCAGTAGAGTACCAGTGCATATCAGTAGAGTACCAGTGCATATCAGTAGAGTACCAGTGCATACCTGTAGAGTACCAGTACATATCAGTAGAGTACCAGTACATATCAGTAGAGTACCAGTGCATATCAGTAGAGTACCAGTGCATACCTGTAGAGTACCAGTACATATCAGTAGAGTACCAGTACATATCAGTAGAGTACCGGTACATATCAGTAGAGTACCAGTGCATATCAGTAGAGTACCAGTGCATATCAGTAGAGTACCAGTGCATACCTGTAGAGTACCAGTACATATCAGTAGAGTACCAGTACATATCAGTAGAGTACCAGTGCATATCAGTAGAGTACCAGTGCATATCAGTAGAGTACCAGTGCATATCAGTAGAGTACCAGTGCATACCAGCAGAGTACCAGTGCATATCAGTAGAGTACCAGTGCATATCAGTAGAGTACCAGTGCATACCAGCAGAGTACCAGTGCATATCAGTAGAGTACCAGTGCATATCAGTAGAGTACCAGTGCATACCTGTAGAGTACCAGTACATATCAGTAGAGTACCAGTACATATCAGTAGAGTACCAGTACATATCAGTAGAGTACCAGTACATATCAGTAGAGTACTCAGTGCATATCAGTAGAGTACCAGTGCATATCAGTAGAGTACCAGTGCATACCAGCAGAGTACCAGTGCATATCAGTAGAGTACCAGTACATATCAGTAGAGTACCAGTGCATATCAGTAGAGTACCAGTGCATATCAGTAGAGTACCAGTGCATACCAGCAGAGTACCAGTGCATATCAGTAGAGTACCAGTGCATA
>JAIPMN010000371.1:0-13434 GCA_020650975.1 Apostichopus californicus
GTACATGACGTCATAATAATAATAATAATAATAATTATAATAATGATAATAATAATAATAATAATAATAATAATAATAATAACGTCATCTATGTCCACTAATATTCCTACAATCCAAGGTCTCGTCTACACTTCCGGTCTTTCAAATAGAGGGTCAAAGAAAATAATTAAAATGTATTAAAAGAAGAGGGACACTCATTTTCAAAGAACTCAAGACTGAAATTCTGTCTGAAGTCACCCCGTGAAAATTTTATACCAAGTTGGCTTTCTTTAATAGCGTCATCATTCATTATTAGCGGAGCCTTTTCACAAAGTTAGTTTTCTTGAATAGCGCCACCATTTACATTTTGGGGTCGTATCTCTCTTTTGGCGCTAAAGGTACCGCATCACAATTAGAGTAGTGTTCATCCGCTCGAAAGGTTAACCATTGTCAGAGAAAAGAGGTAAAAGTACCTAAGGTAAAGCTTGTTTAAGCATGTTATCAGTTACTGTCATCGTTTGTTCTGCCTTCATATGAAAGAGCATAATTTGAAGTACAGGTGGTGGGAAACAAGGGAGGATCGAAGGTGATATAAACCATTGTATAAAATCTTTGGTTAAATGATATTACTCCAAGCGAGCAGATGGAAGGGTGGGGGTTCAGTATACTAAACTTGCTTCTCTTTAAGCTCAAAGTCTAAACGATCATGATATGACAGTTTGCAAGTGCCATGATAGGCCAAGATCTCAGGTAAGACATTCAAGAAGTGGAAATTTTACAAAGATCCTTCTAGGTGTGAAACGTTAACATCACGAGTACAAAATCCCTATTGTATTAATCTGTAAGTGAAACATCTAGCCTACACGTCTCAATTTTCGCGCACAGGTAAAAATATGTATTCCCTTTATCTCAAGAACAGATCTTTCAGAGAGTTTGCAACGCATGGCGGAATGATTTGTTGATGGGAAAGTTCTTTACTAAACTGAAGTTACACCGTATTGTTCTAATTGTTTAGTCGCAAGTGATAGTTTAAGTTAATTAACAAAACAGGAAATCTGCATGTGCTTTGGCACAATATGAAGTAGATTGAAGCATAATATGGGACTTATTGATAATCAAAAAGTAAAATTAATCAAACAAATTGATATAATTGAAAGTCTGTCCTTCAATGTGGTATAGGCCTACATTCCTTTTTCTAGAAAAGTTGTTCCACCATTCCTGACCGGTTCCTTTTGAAAGTATGTATGTATTTGTATGTATTTTAGATCCTCCTGCAAGCAGGAACTCGCGAAGGAGCCATCATTGGCTTATCAAAGCCGCAAACTGACCAAAGTCAGTCCTTACATTCATATTTAACGTCCATGATTATGAACTGTCATCAACTCTGTAACTAGACGACATACATTTATCTTGGAGTGACTCGAACTCGGGACCTTGTGATTGAAAGGCACCGGCGTTCACCACTGAGCCAACTTTTCTTACAGAACTTGTGAAGTCTTAGCCAAATAATCCATGGCCTTAAATGAGGTCTTGAAGCAGAAAAGGAAAGCATTGAATCAGCAAGAATTGTTAATGCCCCTTTCACACTTTCCCAGATCGATTGGAACGATCCATAGCGCAAGGCCATCCGGCAGCCTCCGTGACCGGAAAGGCGATGCTGCTAATCCAGAACGGGTTGTTACGGGTCATATGGGTCCAGTATGGGTTACTACGGCGTTATTACGGGTTGATATAAGGATTGTTACGGATAACTTCCAGGTTCTACTCAGTATATGCAAGGATGACTTACTGGTTGCTATACGGTTCTCCTAATTACGGTTTGATGTCAGTGGTTCCACTACCGCTTTCTAAGGGCAGTTACGTATTCCCTACGGGTTATTACGGCTTGGTACGGTAATATCAAAAGGACCTTCCACCCGGTACAGCCATTCATTCAACACCTGGCTTCATACATTAAAGGACCTCTGGAAACCTCGCCAGAAGTAGATGCAGATCTGGATCCAGGCCTAGATTGAACGTTGGATCCAGCCTCTGATGACTCTGTAGCGGCTAATACTTGGCTCTTCCTCTCCCTCGTGGTGTCCTCTTCTTTGATGGTATGATGAACTGCTGTGACGTAGAAATGTGCTCTGATCAATGGAGAAAGGCAAAATGATTGAATATTTGGGCAAGCCGCACTACTTGACACATGCATCGGGTGCCTTGATTCGTAACAACCCGTACCAAGCCGTATTAACCCGTCACAACACGTTTCGACTCATAACAAGTTTTATCAAGCCGGAGTGCAGACATACCAACACTGCACGCGATGTTTTTCTATATTTACCAATACGTACAACCCGTAGTGGGTCCGTCACCGATCACGTGATCATGGCTTACTATGAGTGAGCTAGGGTCCACTAGGGGTTGCGACATATCGTCTACGGGTTACTACTGGTCCACTCAGGGTCCTCGTCGGGTTTGTAATCTGTGGTTGGACTCGAATTTTTATTAAACATGTTCAAACTTTACCACGGATCGAAAGGCCACTATGCATGGATTTGTACGGTCTGCCACATATAGGTACGGAACATCTCGGATCACGCCGGGTCGGACCACGGATCATGCCGGATGTACATGTAGCCCCGATCCGGCAAGACCAGGCGCGTGATCCGGGAAAGTGTGAAAGGTGCCTAAGTATTATTAAGTATAGTAGGTGAAATATGACCAAAGAACAGTATGTATTATTAGCCAGTATACCATCAGTAGAAAAGGAGTGTGTGTTCATGAAGTTAGGAAAATATTGTGACTAGACCATTAATATGTTGAATTTATGATAACATATTCCAATGTTAAAGGTATTACAAGGTGACAACATAATCTTGAGCTTTACAGAAGTAGATCGATGAATTAAAAAAATGTTCAGAAAATGTTACATGTAGTGTGAAGTGATTATGAGTACATTCAACTATGCTAAAATCAGTTGGTTATATCCACTGAAGGCAAATAACCTATACAGTCAAGTTCGTGTGTGTATGTTAAGCTATGCAATCAAGTTCGTGTGGGTGGGTGGGTGTTTGTATGTGTGTGTGTGTGTTTTTGTGTTTTTGTGACATCCTAGATTGTAAACACAATATCTCAAGATCGGTAACATCTGCAGTTAACATATTCGGCATGTGGCTTCCCCACGATTAGTAAAACGACCCTATAGGTTTGGGTGGAGGTCAATTGTCATTTGGGGTCAGCAGAGGTCAAAATGTGAATATCTCAAACAATCTTCAGAATCTGAACATCAAAGGAGCTCATATATGCATGGTATGGATAGCCTTGTGTAGTGTTAAGTTTTTGCACAATTTGGTGTACGTCAAAAGTTCATTTCAGAGTCACCAGGGGGCAAAACGTCAAATCTTTGCATGTGGCTTCCCTACAATGAGTACAATAACCTTATTGTTTGTGGTGGAGGTCAAAGGTCATATGGGTTCATCAAATGTCACAATCTGTTATGCCTTATAAACACAAACCTTGTAAACACGATAACCCAAGAAATGTTAAATCACATAGCTCATATTTGGCATATGTCTTGTAATAGTGAGCACAAGAACCCTATCATTTTGGGTGGAGGTCAAAGGTCATTTTGAGTCAGCAGAGGTCCAAATGTCAAGATATCGAAATTTCTCATCTTGAAAACTTTCCTGTTAACAAGATATTATATGCATGGTAGATATATGAATGGTAGTAAACTTGCTGCACAATTTGGTATAGGTGAAAAGCTCATTTACCGTTTGCAGAAGTCAAACCCTACAAAATGTCTAAAGGTCAGGTATGGGGTATGGGGTGTGGGAATGTTTGTACAAAATGTGTAATCTTCTTCGTTAATCTATTCCTGGTTTTGGTGGATCTTCGTTCTCACCTGAGATCATTGAAGCAATACACTGGTACGAATTTAGTCCTAATGTTTCTCCTTTCTATGATGTGTATTGATGAGTGTTTATGAAGATGGAAACAATAATTGTAGGTATGTGCCAATGTTCACCTGGGTTTAATCATCAAACTGCTATGAAACTTTAAATGTTGCACTATTCTTCTGGTATTCATGTGATCACTATCTAACACAAGCAAAATAACACATCCAGGTATCTGTTGTACATCTGTAACAAATTTATAGCAATTAAACTAAGGTCATTTGGGAGTCGATCATGACATATTAAGGAAGGCTAGACCACTTCAATATGTCAATTAGGAGATGTTTAAAAAATAAACATAACAACCATGGAGGGTCATGTGATGTGCTCCATGGTAACACTTTTCTAACTTGTATCATATTCATTGTATAGATGTATCCCTTCTCAAAAACTATTGTCATCATTAGACAGCTGTCAAAGTCCTGAAAAAACAGCAAACCCAGAATTTTAGATAAGTAATGCACGTATCGATGTTTACTGCAATTTGGCAATTGCAAAGTTGCCTTTTCCTATAAAAAAAAAGATTGAACTGCAGATGAAACACATACAGCATATTATGACTGTATATGCACAGTGCACATTGACGTAAGTAGCAGACGACAGGATTCACTGTTCCTTAGCAACACAAGTCTAATTGCCTTACATGCACTCACAAGCACATTTCAAGCATTTTCTGACACAGAGAAAATTAAATTTCAACATCGTTATCATCCATTAAAGTGCAGTAAATGCATGTTAAAGGTACGTTCTGTTGGATAACGAATTCTCTACAGTGTCGAACTGACAAAGTGTTAAATAACATACATGTTTAGAAGCGGTGGGGCACATCACAAGACCCTGATAGTTGGTATGTTTTCTGAGTGTATGGTGTGACATCCAGATTTATATATATATATATATATATATATATATGTGGCTGGGGTAAACAAGCAAATAACATAAAGCATAACAACACTTGTAATGTATTTCTTGTGAACTATTGTAGAAAATAAAGCCTTAGCTAATTCCTGTTTATCATGTGTTTACTTTTTTTTTTTCATCAAGTGAGGTAGATAACACCCTCCTAAAATCTGAAGAGTATATTTAAGATTCTGAAATCAATTTGTGTTAAATATTATCTAAAGAGGTGGGCACTTAAAATTGTTGCTATGGTAACACTGATGCTCGTTGTGTAGATGAGCAGTTACATTAACAGTACTTCAAAAAGGAATTACTTTATTTCTATTCCACATACTCTTCTCCCGCAATTGAACAAATTTTAAAGAAATGTATTTTGTTGTTATAGATGCGATATAAAGCAATCTAAAAATCAAATGATAAATAGGAAAATGTGACATCATCTATTATTTTTTATAATCAGTTTTATCGATGGGTTTGTTGTGCTGAGTGTGATCTTTAACTTTATTTTATTCTTACTTTTATTTACATTTCTGTTGATTACGGCAGATTAATGGTCAATGTTGCCGACGATCTTACTCTAGACAGCACTCTGAAATTAGCTTCCCTGTTTGGTCGACCACCGGCAGAAACTAATATGCTACGCCGGTTTTCTCTGATAGAGACACCAGGAATCACTCTGATAAACTTCATGAAAACACGAAACATCATCAACATGTAGGATGTTACTAACCTACAAAAAGGTTTGAGTGTATATTCTTATTGCGTGTGGGGGGCGGGGTTGACTTAAAAAATGGGACTTTCCCGATCTCCACGGCCTAGCCAAGTTCAGGCTAACGTATAAACTGTAAAACGTCAGGGCTGGAAGCCATTCTCGACATCGTTACTAGTACTTAATATATTGATGAGGAAATCTGTTTCATGATATGTAGATTTTAACTAGTATACTGTACATGGGTAAAAATGGATATATATTGATAACATTGATCTTCAGAGATTTCCTGTGATTTGATACCCACGGCCTGCCCTAGTTTACCAATGAAATAATGTCTGACCAAGCAAAATATGTTTGACAACTTGTTCGGCAATGCCATCATAGGAAATGAAAGAATGCTTCAAATTACACGATGGTCATACTAAAACTTTGACAATGCTGTATGTAATACAGCAAGAACAGTAAGCTTTAGTCTCATTCCACTCTGAATTATCACTTTTGAGGTTCGTTGTTCCTGTGGGACGGGGACGTATCCTCCAGCATTTGACTAGGGGGATGTCCCATGTAATCATCCACCCCTCTCAATGTTATAGATATGCGTGTGCCAGAAAGTTTATTTTTCTCCACATTAAAAAAGTGTTCATTTAAAATGTGTTTTAATATTTGAAAATTGGATATTTTCATTTTCACATCTCAAATATGAAAATTTTGTGTGGTATATGTGAGCACAAAGATAATAAAACCTTCTCCAAGTTTCACTATTTTTCATAATTCAGTATCTCGGTTGTCTCAAATATCTGAAGGGGGAAGGGGGGGGGGGTGGTTAACATAAATCTACGTCTGCTAAACTTTATCCGGATGTTTCTATCTGTACACGCGCAGCGTGGGAAGGGCCTTGCTATAGATACAACATAAGGAAACTTCGTTGTGAACTTTCAATAAACGGTGCAATGTGTATATGGTATTGTGTTAAATATGCTGCATTGGAACAGCAGTGTGAAGTCAATTAACTGTAGTCCTATAAGCTAAGTATCATCAGCATTAACCAAACTACTCAAATATTTACTTTCCATATTTAAGTGAGAACAATAGCGATCTTTGAACACAAATACAGTTTTATTTGAATACGAAATCATAATGTAGGCTCTCCCCGACACAGTCAAAACAGCTATAGGTTCTTAGACAAGTTGTAGCCGAAAATTGGATGGAAATTACCAGAATTGATTGAGGAACCACTTCCACACACCCCCACCCTCTCTTCCACATATCCCCCCTTCTTCTGTTGTAAGCTCGAAACAATATCCTCATAAAATATTACAAGAAACTGTTTTTATAATTCTATTAAATGAAGAAGACATGGTTATCGAGCTTGTTATCAATCTTGGTGACGCACATCGACTGTTGGACTTGAAGTGTTTGATTAAGCAACCAGCTCGAGCTAAAACAAAACCTCGTTAGTGCATGGCTAGTTTAAAGTGCTAGATAACGCCAATGTTGTCTAAGAACATTTGAAATTAAAAATTAAAGCAGTACATTACATATATATATATATATATATATATATATATATATTTAAGGTTTCTCTTAAAAACAGGTATAACCTACCAGGGTTTACTATGTTAAATTTATTCAGAGGGCGAAATTGTGTCCCAATGGGAATGGAAATTAAGACTCACCCATATAAGAACGGAGCTCTATACAGGAAGCATATATATGGTTTATACAGGAAGCATATATCTCGCTTGCATGTGCACTGAACACACGATGCACCGATTTTGAACATATGTTCATCCACTCTATTTACTCCCGTCTGGATCCCCAACCTCACTCCCTCCCCCACCTATCCAAATAGTCAAATAAACTGACTTATTTTGAGTAATAACGGAAAATCGTCGAGAATTCTCCAATAGTCCACTATCAGATAAGACTATGGGACCGTTTACCACATACGTCGTCCGTTATTATATGAAAGATGTTATAACGTTATTCACCTTTTCCAGACTCATGTTGGACTGGTTAGAGAGACAAATATGCTGGCCCAGTTACTTAATGGAAGTTAAATTGGGGGGAGAGGTGTGATTATCTCGATGGTCCGTAGACTTTACAGGCAGATCACCTGTATTCATATTAGGCAAACCCCCCTCCCCTCCTCTCCCTCCAGTTTTGGAAATTCGATGTATTTATTAAAGTACATCATAGGCTACCATTCAAGATAACACTCAAATAGGGTTAGTACAACAAAAATGAAAATCTCACCGAACTGCTTTAAGTTCAATATTGAATCAAACATCACGCGATATGGTTTATATGTAAGAGGTAAAGGGTTAGTGGGCGTAATTTATTATTTTATTCATTTGCTAGATACCAGTTCAGATCAAGCGTGTCCTCCTCTCTTACTACAGCATTCAACCGTCCATTACCTCTTTCGTGCTCCACTCTTCAGCGTTTATGATCTAATATTCAGTTGATAATTTGTCTCATCCTCTGATCGAAGTCATAGCATTTCGTTGTCTTTCAGATTATCTCAAAGGGCTCTCTGTTTGAAATTTGTGTTATCACTTCACGCTTCGTTGACGTGGCACTGACTCGTATCGAATTATATCAAGAACAAGTTTTTATTCAAGACCTTTTGAAGAATATTAGCTGTAACTCACCTATAACTGACTTACACAGACGTCTGTCATTGTAAGTAAAGTAAAACATTTATGATTTTCTATTAACAGCATTCCAATGTAGGGAAATTTAGCTAAATTGAACAACATCCCTGTACGGGACATTTTGAATCAAAAATATAGAAACATTTAAAGAAAATTTCAACTTTGATCGTGTACATGAATTTATCATTTTCTCGAAATTTCACCTATTTTTTCACGATTTCGTCGTCTTTTTCGCAATTCACCATGAAATGCTAAAACTGATTGATCATAGAAAGTGTTATTTTCGAATCGGGGATGACCAAACCCATTATTTCATTCATCATATTAAATTCAAGGTTGCTCGTTAAACATCAAAAAAAGGCCACATGATTCACCCTAAAGAAGTTTTCTTTCCGTTCCGATGATCTCTGTATTTATTGCGATATTCCTCGATAAGAATATTCTTTAGAAAGTCATATTTGTCTCTTACAATTTTTCTAATTTTATGCGCAGATCAGGACTTCCGCTGCTTTAATATAATTCTCGTAGAACTAATCAAACACATATCAAAAATGGCCAGCACAAAAACCTCGTAAGTATTATTGTTTTATACAAGATTTAAATGTATTTATAAATGACAGTTTATAAGAAAAGTATGATTTCTTTACTTTACATTCACCTATGCACAAGCAATGTTTTATACTGAAAAATGTTCATATACAGATAAAATACGTTCTCATAAATAACTCCTGACATGTGGGAAACAGTTTCAGAATCGAGTTGGGGAGGGGGCGGGTGGCACAACATTCCTAAGGGTAGTAGGGCACCACGGTGTCGATTCGTTGGGGAAGTAAAGCACAGAGCCATCTCAAACCGCCGATAAATTGGATCCTTTCTGCATTCTGTGCCACAAATTCAATTATTTTAATAAGACAACGATACAGCACCGTTCGATTGATTACTTTAATTTATCAACAAAAGGGCACTTCCTATTTACACTTTTCCCAAATGTTTAAACAAAAGGACTTATTCTAAATAACACAAAATGAAAAATTACGGTACTTGTCCAAAATGGGTACATTTAGTCTATGAAACAGAGCATTTCTTAAGGTCTTTGTTACAAAACAGGAGGAACGTTGCCCCTCGTATCCTAGGCATCGGGTCAATCGCCCCTGGATTTAACACAAATGGTTTCTGTAAAAACTTAGCCTGGTAGACATAGACGATGAATTTAGGTGCATTATTAAAGTCGATATGTTGTAGACCATTAAAAGACAAATGTTATCAGCCCATATTGGATGTCTATAATACTTTTTATTTTAAAGAAATGACCCTTTTTACAAATGAGGTTCATCCTTCTGAAATGAATTGACTGTATTTAGTCTTATACAAAGACCTCTAGGTCAGTTTCTTAAATATAACACAAAACTCACCGTGTACGACGATGTTAAGATACATTGCAAATATGTCACGTACATGTTCGATGTCATCCAATTGAAAGGATGCTATTTTGCCTTTATGGAGATCAAAGAACATGTTTTGGTGGAGTTATTAGAATTTAAAAACAATGGATTAACAATTGTTTTAGGATTGCATTGAAGCGCTGACGTCATCGATTTCTGGATCCTTAAGTGAGCATTCCAGAGTTTTAGCATATTTTTAAGGTAGATATTTTGGAAACATATGTAGCTATAGAAAAATTAGTACTAGAAGTCAAACTTGTCCTTTGTTTTTCTTGGACCATAATAAGTCAAAGAACTCAAGACTAAAATTCTGTCTGAAGTCCCCCCCCCGTAAAAACTTTACCAAGTTGACTCACATTAATAGTGCCATCATCCATCATTAACGAGCCTTTTGACAAAGTTAGCTTTTTGAATAGCGCCACCATTTAAAACTTGTTAGCGGGTGTCTCTTTCTCTCCTTTTTTGGCGCTAAATGCGAATGAATTAAAATGAACTGCATGGATCTGGTCAACACACAGGAAAAGTTGAATCAGAAAATTACATCAGTGTATACATACATGCTATAACGATGAATATTGAAGATAAATCAATCGTGTTCAAGCAGACTAAATATAGCTAATGCAATTTCATCAGAAAATTACATAAGTGTATACATACATGCTATAACGATGAATATTGAAGATAAATCAATCGTGTTCAAGCAGACTAAATATAGCTAATGCAATTTCATCAATTTGACTGAAACTGCCTTTTAACAAGGCCCATAGTCAGTGTTGTTATATGTAAGAGAAATTTTGTGAAAGGAATATTTCATAAACACAGTAATTAATTTCATTTTTGTTCTATTAATAGGATACTTTAATAGGATACTTTATTAGGAATGTATTTATTCGGACGATTTTCGAATTTCTAGCACTTTTGACTCCGCTCGTCATAATTATATACATTCATGCGGACATGTATTTTCTTCACGTTTATGCGGGAGAGGGTTCTTAATGGGGAAAACTCTATAATTGCTAGAAGTTTTCGAAAAGTATTTTCCTGCAGGTATTAACTCTCCAAATTGTTCTCAGACATGTTTAAGGGACACACAAGATGACTGAATGTCCCAGTGATGAAACTCTTCTCAAAGGTTGTAATAAAATCAGTTTAAGAATTTTGACCAACGTTGACAATACACAGCATAACTTTAAGTCACGGATCTACAGCCCAGGCCAGTATCCTAATTATAAGGCTTTGAACGTCCCGTTTCTTATATCTTCGAGATTACCACTTCGATCAATTTGCTCTGGGCTTTACTGCTATTGTAGGTAACGACTTTGTAGTTCAATGCATAAATCAACAGCTTTTTAAAGAAGTTAGTGCCGTTTGTAAGACTTTACTAGGCTGTATGGCTACTTCGCAGGCTGAGAGCTGTTCATCAACATTCCTTCGATCAACAATCAACTCTAAATTCTTCGTTACCACGGATACAACCTTCCAACCCTGACCTAACTTTTCACTTTTTGCCTTCCACACAAACAGAGTGCATACAACGATACCACGATTCACTGTGCATGATGGTTACAATGTGTCGGTGATGGACGTGCTAGATACAGGCCGTTTGGCTGTCGCTGGATATAATCACAAGACAAAATGCAGCTTTATTGATCTGTTTATGTTACAATTTGATCCTGATTCTCAAGAAAATCCGTTAATATTGACATCAGAGCCGTATTATTCTGAGGAATTTACCGAGTTTGGTTCAGAATTGCGGTCTGTTTGTTTACTGGGTGATCGTCTGTTTTTAACGTGTTGTAAGAATACGATAGCATTGTACGATAGTAGTAATGGCGGTCTGGTCAACCAAGGGAATTTTAACGGTGAAGCCTGGTGTATGACAACCAGAGATGGGTTAGTGTATGTCGGTTTAGTTTTATCCAAAGAGGTGATTGTCTTAGATTCGAGAGAATTGAGAATAAAGAAGACAATCATCTTAAAAGGATTAGTAGGTAGAGACTGGCCCTGTGATATAACAGTTAGTAATAATAAACTGTTTATCTGTACATTCTATAGGAGAGCTATAATGTGTAATAGTGAGGGGAAAATAGAACAGAAATATAGAAACACACAGTACAGACGTGCATTGAGTATAACAGTTAGTGAAAAGAAAGGATTAATATTTATATTATGGGCTGATTGTGGTAAGGGTAGACAAGTTGTTGTTTACTTTCTATCTGGGGGTCATTCTTCCATCTCTGGGGGTCATTCTTCCATCTCTGGGGGTCATATCTTTGCTTCTTTGAAAGTTCCTGCTGATTCCTGGAGTATCAGGATCAATAATAACATAAACAGATTGTTTTTGGTTACTGGAACAACTGGAGAAGTATATGAATATCACACAGTAAGTACTAATACAGGATTTATAGGCCTATGGTAAAAATTAGGACTATTTATCACTTTTATGAAAGAGATTATGAAATTTAAAAAAAATCTTTATCATCGTATTCTGTACATTCGTAGCTTTCCAATGATACCCAATTTGTGTCAAACGAAGCTTGCATCCTTGAGGAATAAACGATCAAAAATTCGAGGGTAATAAAAACTTTCTAAAAATTGTTGTATTTACGGTAACGCGGCGTGACGTCAGCCGAGGAACTCAGCTCACTTCCGAGACGCTATGTTTACATTCTTAAACGTCTGAGAACACACACCATTACACTGTTGCAGTGCTCCGTAGTAATTGAGATTTGGTGTTTGGAGTTTGTTTTTACGTACATTAATCTCGTAAATGTTAAAAATGCCAAGCCGATATGTGGTATCAGGTTGCTCCACCACAAGTAAAGACGGATTTCTACTGCAACCTTTTCCAAAAGATGACAGAAATCGAAGAATTTGAACACGACTCGCTCAAAACACTACAGTACACAAAGTTACGAGTGCCCGTAGGCCTATACTGTTGCCAAATTACTTGTTATGACCGTAGCCTAGGCCTCCTTGATACAGCAAATGACCCTTTTTTTTATGGTTCCCTAATATTTCGCACAAATTTTAAAGCCAGTTGGTTTTAGAACAATCAATACTAGATCTGCAAGTTTTCTTCTGTGGTAATTTGGTAAAACTGGCGTTGTGTTGTGATTTTACGTAATAGTTGGATGATACAATTACACGGGCTAGCCTGTTATACAACGTCTATTAGTTAGGTCTAGACCCCATGTTACCACTACTAGTACTATAGGGTAGCAATCTACAGTATGCCACATTTTCCTTGCACTGTAAGACACAACATTCTAGAAGCTTCGCTACGAAGTTAACTAGCAGGATCATCGACATTCGAGATAATTTAAATCATATGATGGTCTTAATAACGGTGGTTTTGTTTATGCTCAACCGACCAGTTTCGGTTCAGTGTCGTCCAACCGTTCTGCTCGGGGACTTCGATCGGCAGCGACGCGTCTCGGCCACCGGGATCGTTTTACAATTCTTTTGCAAGGGGCTCAATTGATAGGGAAAAACACCGATATTAACTTCATAACCCTCGAAAACTATTTCCTCCTCTTCTTCCTCAAGAAAATCATTTTCGTCAAAGCTTACTAATGTCCTGAGAGATTTTCTCGGAATTTAAGGTTTCATTGGTCATATTTTTTTTTTCTTCAGGTGAAAAACATTCTCTTATCTCCAGAAAGCCAGGAAATTCTTTTTAGAGATCTACATTCAGGTGAGTTTTTAAGTGGAATTTGAACAAATGGTTGTACTTAGTTTTAAAATCCACCCTGACCTGCTTCTAAGTGAAGTTGGAACAAAAAATGAATGCTCATTATCTT
>JAIPMN010000372.1:8905-19332 GCA_020650975.1 Apostichopus californicus
GGGGGGGGGGGGGAATAGACTACTACTACTGGGATCAATATGGGATAAAGGATTATTTACTTTAATTTGAAGAAAAGGGAAGACTTCAAAAGAGGGGGGGGGGGGATTCTGAGGAAGTGTTAGTCCCTGTGATGGGAATTGCTATTGATATTACTGACTACTGCATCCAAACAGGTAAGCAAATTTAAGACCAAAGTTTGTGTGTTCAATGGTTGAACTTTGGGAGGGGAGTGCTTATAGAGAGAAAATTGTGTACAAAGTAAGTCCCTGTCCCAATTCTGTGGGTTTGGTGAATTGTCAGTTTATGTAAAATGAACAGACGTGAATGAAACACTAATCTGCTCATTTTCCTGGTCACTGATTCTTCCATTCCTTGCTGTCTTCCGAAAAGAGCAGATTATTAAATTTTCAGATTTTTTTCTTCTTCTCCTTCAATGCTAGTGCACAACATATCTTGTTTGCTAGCTTCTGACAAATGGAGGAGAGGGTGGGGGAGAGAAGGGATGGATGGGGGTACCTGAGTGGGGGAGCAGGTCGGTATGTTAAGCAATTGGCATAATAAAAAGAAATTACTTCTGTCAATTAATGTAATTTTCTCAAACTCTCGTGGTCCTTTCACTAACTCGAGACAACAATTGGCTACCAGTTTAATTAGTTTAACAATTATTCTTTGCATAATTCCCTACACATTGTGTGTAGACTTAAAAGTCCAAGTATTGACATGGAAGGGATTAATTCTTCCTTAGCCATACAGTTTTTTTGTGCAGAAGAATTTTGCACACGTTTTAGTTTATTGGTCATATAAATATTGAATGCATACAGAAGTGGCGGGTCAAACTTCAAGTGATGTTCTCAGCCTTTAACAAACAAGTTTGGACCATCCTTCGTTTGTCTCATACCACCCACTTGTCTTTATTCGTTTATACTTTATTGGTTTATGATTCCATGGTACGCGGTATTTATAGGCCTAAGTGGACCATCATTCGTACTAGAAGTTCAGTATACTAACGACATGTGTGATAGTACTCTGATATTGCGAGATAAGGTACCATACTGTCCAGGTTTCACTGTTCAGTCAGCGGGTCTCTGCTGTTCTCGGCCCCACCCCAATAATATTCAGAGCAGCCTAGTAGTGTGTTCCAAACAGGCTTCATTTTTCATAATTATTACGAATGATTGGTTGAGTACTGGTCTGAATCACCTGCCATTTACCGATAGTCATCTCGAACCTGTCTCAGTGGCCCTTTGTCGCATGTTATTTGGAGAACTACATGAACGCCCACGGCTTTCGAGTGATTGGAGACCGACGCCGAGATGATGGACATTCTTTACTGAGCCTAACAAGACTGACTGAGTACATCTGACTCGCCGGGTCCATGGTAATGAAGCCGGACTGGAATGTCTCGGACTCGAATATACACGAATCAAATTTTACTACCATAACCAACATTGAGCATATGGATTCATTAAAATGATCAATGCCGAACTTGTCTTTAACAGCAATGTATAGGCTGCATAAAGGATTTTGCATATGTTGGTCACATGAATTACGATGTACACACGATTTTTTTCTGGCAGGAAATTCAAAGCTTAAATTCCTTACACTCCTCGCCACCGTCCAGACTGACAGCCCCCTGATTGAGTAATATAGATTTGCGTATATTCTCTTACAAAGCTGCTTCTCCCCCCCCCCCCCCTTTCTTCCCATCATTCTGCAACCAGATGTATATGTCGCTGTGGGAACCACTCATGAACCTAGTAGTTAATGATCTTACAACTCACTATTTGATAACACTTCACTTGACTCGGCTGTTTGAAAATACACATATTTTGCATAAACATATATGAAAGAGAAGAAATAATATCACACTATAGATGATCCATTGTTGTGTTCATAAAGTTCGCCTGCTAATCACATTATGATTTATTAGCTGGCTGGTTAGCCGAGAATGTGCCGTATGCTCTTCTGTAGAGTAACATTGTCGCTGCCTGTATCTCTATGGAAACATGACGCTTTGACAAGACTGCTGCCCTCTACAAAGTGCAATGACCGAATTTCGAATTAACGGTTTACATATGGACATGCTTATCGCAATCTTTATATTACACACACTCAGTATACAGCACATACACTACACACAGACCTCTGCAGATCTAAGCATGGCGTTGGCCGCATCCGGAGGGACTGTGAATTCTCCTCAAAGTAGACACGAAAAAAGCCTAGGTTTACTAACGACTCGATTTGTCGAGCTGTTACAAGAAGCTCAGGATGGAGTTTTAGATCTCAAAAATGCAAGTATTATCATTTATATTTGGAAACCCTTGAGAAAAGTTGTGACGTGGTTTTGTTTTGATTGGTGTGCCTCGTGCATGTGATGGTATGTCAAACACCATAAATCCTTTGTTCCCACAGTGAAGCAACGTTTTAAATTCCTCATATTTGACGTCGTTTGGACACAGTTGCCATTAGTTGTCGTTGTCAAGCTCAATCTAAGTTACAAATGCATTTTGCATTAGATAAAGCTCCTTTATACTACATTGATTCATATTTTGAAAAGCTTTACAGGGCGGTGTTCAGTACATACTGTGTACCACTTCAGACTGGGCTTGCTAAAAATCATGTTACACTACAGACGTGCTCATACTAGCAGTACGTAGTATTTAGGCTAGGACACAGCAACCTGGTACCGTTTAGCAACCACCTGTAGCACTAGCAGTAAGGTGAGACTGAGAGCTCGATTGGAAAAGTCACTTACTGTAGAAAAAACTCCTTTGGTACAAGTGGTAGCTTGTTGTAAATGTGGTTGATATACCAGGACAGGCTGAGGCAATGCAAGCATGTACAGTATTTCTTGAGTTAATCGTATTAACCCACTGTAGGAAATTTATAGTATTTCTCGAGCACTCACCTGAATTCAGTGTGAAGATAACTCTACTTAAACAATTAATTAGTGAAAATTAGGTTTCATAGGTAGCTTGGTAGTTACAATTGTCACAGTGTTATGTGAACATGAAATAAGCACATAGTCCTTCGGTTAAACAGATGGTGAATGACTGTTCGTTGGCTAATTTGACTGAGTAGATTCACATAACAAACAGCAGATTTGATTTCAACATTCTTGGTGACAACAGGGACTCCCATTCCAGATGTAATGGCTAGGCAATGTACTGTATATATGAAATTAAGGTGATGGGATGCTCTCTTAAAACCAGTTTTTCAACCTATGGTTATTTCTGTTGTTTATGTATACCAATCACATGATACACTGGCTTGTGTTGAGAATTACCCATCATGATTGTTTTAGTTAGAACAGAATTAATCTTTTTTTCACACAATTTTAGGTGATAAGATTCTACAGAATGAAAAAGAAATTTCAAGCAGATGCCCATCAGTTGCAAATCAATTTCTTGTGAAGTTTTCATCTCTTCTTACTTTTCTAAACAAATATATTGCCCTTTCTTTTGCTTTCAGGCTGCAGATAAACTTGCTGTGAGACAAAAACGGAGAATATACGATATTACAAATGTTTTAGAAGGAATCGGATTGATTGAAAAGAAATCAAAAAATAGTATTCAATGGAAGTAAGTTATATAACCTATTAGGTTCTTTGATTAAGGTTGCCGCACCCTACCACAGTCAAATTGAAACATAATTTGGATTTCATATATTAGAATAGCATGGCAGAGTCTTGGGCTCAAAATAACCAGCAGTGCAGACATCAATTTCCCACCTGCAGTGCCTCTACAACTTGCCATTTTAATGCCCTTAAAACATCACATGTTTGGGATGGCAACGGACAATTTGCCCCTTTTCAAGTTGCCATACTGGCCTGATTATTTATCTTGAACATGAACTTCGTGTCGCAACATTAAATCAGAGCTCAAAAGTTCAACCCCATCCAAAAATATTCCCTTAAAAAAAACAGCAGCTGCTGCAAGAGCCACCTAGATGAACGTTGTTACAAACGAACCCTTCATGTTTTCTCACATTTCTGTATGTGTTTTCTCTCACTTGGTACCATTTTGAAAGTTGAAGAATTGTCTTGGTGCCTTGTCATTTCAAGGACATCTAAAGCTATTTTCTACAATTACCCAGAAGAAGTAACGTTTGCCCTCTGATTAAGTCAACCCCTGGTAGAGACCAAATGTTGTTTTGAGGTTTGTGCAAAGTGACTGACCAGTAATTAGTCTCTTCACACATTTTAAGTACACTGAAGGTAACCCCATGGATGTTTCAGACACGTACATTTTCTTAAAGAGTGATTACCTATTACAATTAGCTCAGGAATGTTTGATTGCTAGAAAACTCTGAATGTGTATCAGCACATCCTTGTGAATCGATCGATATGATTCTAAAGTAAAAGTTAATAATCGGTGTTTTTTTTGTTTTCCCTTATTCTTCAGGGGTGGTGGACCAGGCACCAACACCAAAGAGGCTAGCGAGAGAGTAGAAATACTGAAACAAGAAATCAGTACCCTGGATGAAGTAGAGGCAGAACTGGATCAACAACACAAGAGAGTCAATCAAAGCATCAGGAATGTACAAGATGATCAAGAGAACAGTAGATATCCTTTGAAATGATAATCATCATCATCAACATGTCTTCTCCCTTCCAAAGTCTTGATAAGATTAAGTGCCACTCTTGTTTGTGCATTCTTAGTAGACAGGCCTCGAAATCGGGACTTACATCTGGTTGCTGGTGGAAAGAAAAAAAGGACCCTCGCAGTTTTCTACAATTCGGCATTCAGAACAGGGACACATCGTCAGTCGAAGAACTGGCATGATTTGTGTATCTGGCTTCAGTCCCATAGTACTGCTTACTTGTTATCAGCAAATGTTATTGAGCTGCTTTCATAAGCCTGTAGAATAACTGATATATGTTGTCATTCAGGAAAATGCCAAAGTAGAACTTACCAAGTAGGTTTTCGGAGCACAGTTTGTATATATTTTATTAAGTGGCTAAAAATATGGAAATTCCAGACTGATGGAAAAATTTGTTGTTATCCACTGTTTGGATATTGAATTGCTTAAATATGATGCAGAATAAAATAGCAGTAAATTCCTCATCTGTTTCCACTCCTTTTGAAGTGATTATTGCGCGATGCCGTCATATGTGCCCGTAGATTTGATATAAGTTGTAAGTGTGGTCACTAAAAACTTTACAGTTTATCAACTCTAGCCGACTTTGAATGGTTCTGTCACACTTATAAATTAGACCTACCGGTAAGCCACTTGAGAAAGTCAGAAACAAATGATTATATTCTTTGACTTGATGCTTTTTCTACATTAGCGTATGTCACTCACGAAGATTTGTGTAAGTGCTTTAAAGGAGACACACTACTAGCCATAAAAGCCCCATCGGGAACTCAACTAGAAGTACCAGTGCCAGAAGTGGTAAGTATTACGCAGTAATGCTGTCTACTTTCCTTCAAGGTAAAGTGGAATCCATGCTACTGTAATATGTCAGGTGACGGGAGGAGCAGAAGAAAGCAAAATGAAAGTATCATGAGAAGCGAAGTTGTGTGGGCAGTTACGTTTACGACATCGTAGGGTATCTCTATAAATACTGATGCATGTATACATAACAGTGTGAATTCCATCGCAAACAATCCATTCTGGTCAAAGAAGGATGTTTTCAGACATAACATTTTACATTAGTTTGTAAAAACTGTCATAAATGTGAGATACAAACATCAAAATATTGAGTGGGTTGGGTGGTTTCTTTAAACTCCCCCGTTACATTTCTTCCTAGATCTAAATGAAATATTCAATTCAGAATTACTCGAGGGGTAGGTCTCTCGTTCCTTGGTCAGACTCGTAAACCTGTGTAAATAACATTAATGTCGTCTGAATGTATCGCGAGTCATGAATAATCATTTACCGTGTGGGTCGCAGTTTGGGGTCACCCTCTTATTCTTCTTAAGCTACTGACGAATTTGTATAGTCACTCTCCTCAACAGCAATGATTTTGTTGATTTTTTCACTTGATAAATAATTGTTATGAAATTTTATTAAAGTTCCACATTATGTTTGAAGAATGATCTTCTGTTGATCGCTTATTTCTTCACCTGCCTGGCTAGTCCAGTTGATCTGTTTAATAATAATTGATAATGTCAATGGTTCATCTGCTTTAGGCAATAGTTTGGCGATTTATGTGTCAATCAAAAGTATCATACCGTACTGGAGAAAACTAAGGGGAAAGAGATAGATTGAGAGA
The DNA here is from genome assembly GCA_020650975.1 of Apostichopus californicus. Classification (NCBI taxonomy): domain Eukaryota; kingdom Metazoa; phylum Echinodermata; class Holothuroidea; order Aspidochirotida; family Stichopodidae; genus Apostichopus; species Apostichopus californicus. Next base: position 15,124 of record JAIPMN010000372.1, read on the forward strand.
GAATGAATGAGTCATATAACAGGAGTCCTAAGATGAGGAAATATGAAAAGTGAAGCTATGAAACTCCTATAAGCATCCTTTTCTGATTGCATCAAGTTTTTGCTCTAATCTATAAATGGCTAGGTTGCGCAAGGCGTTTTACCTTAGGGGAAATGAATGGATTACAAGAACAGCAAACAAGAACAGTCATTATTGCAGAATTGTTCCCGTCACTCGGTTTCTAACTTTCTACCAAAATAGTAGAAAGTGAAAGCGAAGTTTGAGATCCGTGTTCTGCAATGTGAAAACTGCATGTGGGAGTTGTCATTGTCAATTTTCAAATCAAGGTCACCTTACAGTTTTTAGTGTCGATAATGAAAAAAGAAATCTGGACATCGAATCTGTGGGTGGAATTGCAAAAGCATTCTAGGAAATTGGAATTTGTTATCCCTGAATGAAAAGTCTGAGAGGGATTTCAAACTATTAATACTGGAATAGGACATGTGTGTGGTATTCTTCATTTATGTTGTCATTGGAAGTTAATCGTGTGATTACTGTATAAACACAAACAAATTTTGTGAAGAGGGAAAGTTTTGTAAGAATAACTATGGTAGGTTTTGTGGTGGTAGCTTGAATGCTTAATGTTGGCATAATTTGAGATCATTATTTCTCATTTATTAACTCAAAGCCAGACAAAAGTGACATACCTAAGGATTGTTCTTTTTTGAAGAAATATGAAGAATTGAGGGAAAGAAAAGAACCTGCCTATTTCCATTTCACAACACTCATTTTGATGTACACTCGCAATAACTGTAAATTGATGATGCTCACAGTCAAAGAATGTTTCATAACAAAATAGAAAGCACAATCTATATATCTTATGCACTATGGACCGTCAATGTCTAACTTCATGAACGTTGACATGATCAACCGTAACGGACCCAAACACCGAACCACAACATCAAGTATTTCCAGAAATATTTCTTACAGAAGACGTACATCCATTCTGGAGCCTTAAAAAGAATTAAATCATCACCCCACTTCAAGTTAGTTTAACCATGTTTATAAGATTCACTTTTTTGGTGAAGCACAAATTTATGTCAAAATGCCTGTGACTATAACTCTAAAACTGCCTGTGATGACACACTCTGACATGACATCCCTTCCTTATGTACTGTACTGGATCAGAAATGATAAGTTCCCTTCAGATTAGTTGTCCAAAATCAGAATTTGGTCAACAATATCTTTTCATAAAATTCCCAGTTGAGGTTTGCAATCAAATTTGGGGAAATATTGCTGAGGTGTTTCAAGACTGCAAATAAACTGCAAGAATTTAAAATTACAAAATCCCACCACAGTTGATGTTTATGTGGGATTCACGGTTAACTTCCCACATGTTTTGCTTGAAAACATTTCCTTCCAAAACTACCTTCTCTTCAAAAATAATTGTGCAATACTTTCAATATATTCAGAAAGTTGCTATGGTGATGCATATTAGCTTAACCGTCAATGGAGTGATGTAACCCAATGTTGTCATGGCCTTTTCTTACAAAATAATGTTTTCTGGATTTTTTTTTTTTTAATATTTCTTTAATATCTCAGCTCATATTGTCTGTTCCATGTCAGTCTCTTACAGAAAGCTACTAGTGCCAAATATAAATGGAATTGCACTCTATCTGTTGAGTAATATGTGTAACAAAATCAACACAAACCTGATTGCACAACTCTTTTGTGATGACTTCAAGGAAGAGGAGGAGGAGAAGTTGTTTTTGATAAGGATTGCATTGCCAAAGAAAATACCAAACAAGAAAAAAAGTAATATATCTTCTCCCTTGTGAAAAGAACAACGTATTGTCAAATACAGATGAACCACTCGAGTGGGTGCAATGATTGTTTGCTATTTTGATATGCATATTTATAATATTTAATTTCCTTCCGTCAATGCATAATTATGCATTAACATTATTTTCCTTTACATAGGAGGATGGTACGGTAATGTAAAGTATGTTAATGAATGTTAAGAATAGATCTGTTTAATGAGGTCTGTCAACATGCAGAGAACCCTGGAAGGTTGATCAGAGATAAGACTCATTACTCTCGTTAGCATTCAGTGCAACAAACCCCTTGTAATTGTTGAGTCCTCGATTTAAACTTACACCCGATATTTCGTGGAAAACCACTCTCGTGATGATGAAAGTTGAGTTAATTGCTAGCCTTCAATTTAGGTTTAGGGTTACTTCACTCTCGACGGGATAAAAATAGCTCGTTCTTGCGTGGCAATGTTGTTTCCTTATTGGTCTGAAGTAGTTTAACTAGTACTATTTGGAGGCTGTGAGTTGATTTTTTTTTTTTGGTTTTACTTTTCTTTGGAATGAAAAAGTCTTTTGTCTGTGCATGGTTTTGTACGGTAAAGCGACTGGTTGCATTTTCATTTAAAAATCACACAGGCCTGTCTGGTAACACTTCCCTAAAGGAAAACTTAACTACATTCAATGTTCTCATATGTAATGTGTGGGCTATCTGTATCTGTATGATAAAACTTTGTTCCTTTCAGCATAATGGAAGCTATTATGTTACCAAAATTTCTTTTTTTTAACTAATAAAATATGATACAGTTTTTTACAAGCCTCTATTACAAGGCTTCTCAATTTATTTTTAACAAGACCAGATAGAAACATTGGTTGAAGCAAATAGCCAACGAGAACCAAAATCTCACACACAGACTCACAGTATATCCGGATCAAGCAGTAAGGAGGTAAGGCTGGTTGCTAGGGTCCCTGAAGAAAGGCCTGTCTACCCGATTAGTGCCAAATTGTGGGTCACGTTTTTCATTTTTGGATTGAAATATGTCTCGGGTTGGATTTGGTCCAAAGGGCTCATGATTAAAACTTCTGCTCTAAATCAAGGTAACAAGAAATTTCATTGACACTCTGAGTGGGGGCCCTAAACTTTTGAATTTTCCTCTTTGACATTTGCATAGACACTGATTGGTCTCCAATACAGTATTGTTTAATATAGTCTATAAATAGCTTTAGGGCCAAGGGAATCATGTCACTTTGCAACAGTTCTCCTGTTCGTCTGCTCTTCAGGGGCCAAACTGAATTTAAGTGAAAACTATCAAATATGGCCTGCCATGATGCCTAGAGGATATGCAGATGAAACAATCACCGTCAGATTCTCATGTGAACAAAGTTCATGGACTATTAGATGTTGTTTAAGTCTAGACTCTCATGTGAAACCAGTACTGTACATTGTCTATCAGATGTTGTCCAAGTCAAGACTCTCATGTGAACACAGTATATTGACTATCAGATGTTGTTTAAGTCTAGACTCTCAATTGAACACAGTTCATTGACTATCAGATGTTTTTTGAGTCTAGACTCTCATGTGAACACAGTATATTGACTATCAGATATTGTTTAAGTCTAGACTCTCAATTGAACACAGTTCATTGACTATCAGATGTTTTTTGAGTCTAGACTCTCATGTGAACACAGTACATCGACTATCAGATGTTGTTTAAGTCTAGACTCTCATGTGAACACAGTACATTGACTATCAGATGTTGTTTAAGTCTAGACTCTCATGTGAACACAGTTCATTGACTGTCAGATGTTGTTTAAGTCTAGACTCTCATGTGAACACAGTTCATTGACTATCAGATGTTTTTTGAGTCTAGACTCTCATGTGAACACAGTACATCGACTATCAGATGTTGTTTAAGTCTAGACTCTCATATGAACACAGTACATTGACTATCAGATGTTGTTTAAGTCTAGACTCATGTGAACACAGTACATTGACTACCATATGTTGTTTAAGTGTAGACTCTCATGTGAACATGGTACATTGACTATGAGATGTAGTTTAAGTCTAGACTCTCATGTGAACACAGTACATTGACTATGAGATGTAGTTTAAGTCTAGACTCTCATGTGAACACAGTACTTTGTCTATCAGATGTTGTTTAAGTCTAGACTCTCATGTGAACACAGTACATTGACTATGAGATGTAGTTTAAGTCTAGACTCTCATGTGAACACAGTACATTGACTATGAGATGTTGTTTAAGTCTAGACTCTCATGTGAACATAGTACTGTACATTGTCTATCAGAAGTTGTTTAAGTCTAGACTCTCATATGAACACAGTACATTGACTATCAGATGTTGTTTAAGTCTAGACTCATGTGAACACAGTACATTGACTATCATATGTTGTTTAAGTCTAG
>JAIPMN010000372.1:19342-33300 GCA_020650975.1 Apostichopus californicus
TACGTAAAGTAGCCAATTTCTTTTACAATTTTTTCGCGAACGACTAGGTTTTATGAAATAAAAGTTATATTTTTGGAAATCAAATCCTCCAAATTAGCTATCCAATAACGTGGAATACCCCCATGGCAGGACCACTTTAAGTCTAGACTCTCATATGAACACAGTACATTGACTATCAGATGTTGTTTAAGTCTAGACTCATGTGAACACAGTACATTGACTATCATATGTTGTTTAAGTCTAGACTCTCATGTGAACATGGTACATTGACTATGAGATGTAGTTTAAGTCTAGACTCTCATGTGAACACAGTACATTGACTATGAGATGTACAGTAGTTTAAGTCTAGACTCTCATGTGAACACAGTACTTTGTCTATCAGATGTTGTTTAAGTCTAGACTCTCATGTGAACACAGTACATTGACTATGAGATGTAGTTTAAGTCTAGACTCTCATGTGAACACAGTACATTGACTATGAGATGTTGTTTAAGTCTAGACTCTCATGTGAACACAGTACTGTACATTGTCTATCAGAAGTTGTTTAAGTCTAGACTCTCATGTGAACACAGTACATTGACTATCAGATGTTGTTTAAGTCTAGACAGACATTTCAAAGCCAGGCTCACCATTGAACCATGAAGCATATTTACAGTACTATCTGGTTCTCTGTCGTTTTGACCAGATAAAGTACAAGAGTGTGAGTGTACAGGGTTTACTGTCTGCTTTTCTGTAACTTTGCAAAGTTTCCAAAGACAATTTGTCACGATTATAAGTTGAGGAAGTGGGAACTGGGAGGCTGGTCACTAATTAGTTGATGTTCGGATCTGATTTCGACGGGAAAAACAAACGGAGGAAGTCAATTATCCCTGTCTTTCCATTAACATTATTTATTCTGTGATCGGATTTTTAAGGTGTATCTGAATATTTCCTTGTTCTCTCTAAATCTTGATGCACAGACAAAAAATATGATTTCTTCGTTGATCGTACTTGTGTGTAAATCGCTATTATATACGTTTTTTGCCCCACAGTAAGTGTTGACTGTAAACATTTCAGCAGTTAAAGTCCGAGACAGAATATATCTACCTTCTTTAGGCTATATGATAGAAGAAAAAGTTTGTGATGAACAGCTTCCATAAACGGCCGAGAAAAATCTTGCTGCGTTTGGGAGATACTAGTTGAAAAGGGGGTGCCTGGTGGTACTATTAATGGCTATGTAAATCTGTGATGTCATAATGCAATTAGGATATGAAATGGTTGGCTTTCTCTTTGTTTTTCTTGTGATATTTTCAAAGGTAGAATATTTTTAGCAATCTTGACAATGAAAACAAAACTGATCATTTGGTCATGTTAAGAGCTTCAATATTTTTCATTCAGGGCCATTCCGTGTCAAATCACGGATGGCTGTTGCTGGACCCTCTCCCATAATGACCACCCTCATTGCATGGTTAGAGTACCCATGACATGTATGCATATTCTGAAAAATTTCAGTCGCATTACAGCTTCATGATTGGCCAATTTACCACACTTTGAAATTCCGCAATTTGTCGCCACCGTGACATTTTGGCATTTACTTGATTTTTGAGGTCTGATTTCTCAGCAATTAAACATCCTACTACCTCGCTATTACAGAAGCCCTTAGATTCTATCCCATAGAAATGGTAATAAAAAAAAATAGGCTACAAAAGCAATGTCTTGTGGAGTTAGGTCAGTTTAAAAGTGCCAAAATATTCAATATTGGTATATTTTTCATTTTTAAGTAATAAATTACTCTTAAACTTTGCTTCGGGATACTTGATTCTTTCTGAGGTTATTATGTCCAGTCCAAACAATACCAAATATTGATTGCAATGCTTTCCTGTAATATATTTGTAAGTTGTGCAGTTCTAAAGTTGCTATTTCATGCTGCGATTCAGCATGAGGAAGGGTCTTAGATGCTAATTTTGTACCAAGATAACCATGTGAGAGCTGTGAGGTTTTTTACTTTCATTATAAGTGTAAAGTTTGTACATCTTACCAAATTTCAGGGTTGTAGCTTTTCTCAATATGAATTTATGATGCTGTAAAGTTGCTCCCGACGTACAAAAGAGGTCATCTTTGACAGCCAATAACTCAAAACGGGTCATGTTGAAAAAATCTGATTATTTTTTTTAGAAGAGACATAGTATCACCCTGTTTGTACTACAAATTTCAGGAAGGTATTTTGCCTCATTATTGAATGAAAAATCCTCAAAGTTTGAGCCTTTTACCTAAAAAAAAATTCTGCCTGTTTTGCTGTTCCACATGTTTTTGAGCAGTTCGATGCTGTACTGATTTAGAACTATGTCATAGTAAAAACAATAATATTTGCAATGTACTGTCAGTACAGTAACTAACTAAAATATAACAGATCGAGAGATATCCAAGCATGTGGGGTATACTGTACCTTCCAACACCACAGAATGCAGCTTTAATAATTTTCAGGCCTGTGAAACAAACCCGGCGATCATTTCTACTTAAATATGCTAGACATACATAGATCTGTCTGATGAACAACTCAATCCTCCTACCAAAACACTTGCTCTGGCAGGGGACTGCCATTTTATCACTGTATCCTCCTACCGAAACGCTCGCTCCTGTTAGGAGATACATGGAATTATAAGCTGTGACAGGGGGCTGCCATTTTATCACTGTATCCTCCTACCAAAACGCTCGCTCCTGTTAGGAGATACATGGAATTAAAAGCTGTGACAGGGGCTGCCATTTTATCACTTTGTGATGCCATACAGCTGAGTCTCAGAGACTGAAATCTCAAAATGTTCTCCTTTATTGTGTCCCTTTTGTATTTCCATGGTGGATATACATATAAACAATCGTCACACTAAATCCATTGCCAGTACGAAGACATGCTAACAAATGGTTTCAATTTCTGCATTTTTAAATCCCATCTGTATTGCAGTCATTAAATATTTGTAATATTGCAAAAGATAAACAGTTTTGAGTCATAACAGAATTTGCCTGTGTAGGGAAATGTTTTTTTCATTTTAACAATTTCATCCTTAATATTGTTTACATTCAATGGCAGTAATCACTTACAAATGTTCTGATTCCCATTTATATTACCATTTCCGTGATAATTAGTCAGGCTGCTGTTTCCAATTATCTTACTAATATTGGTATTAGAGGTATTATAGTATGTACCAATTAGTGTCCGGCTTTATAATCGTAATAAAACCCCTTGTAGTTTTAAGCTTGTTAATACACAACTAAAACTTATCTATTTGGACAAAAATAACAACTTCATAGGACTTCTTAGATTAGTGATGTATATACTTACTAACTGAGTAAGTTTAGAGGCGACTATTGTTGTGAAATGATATGTTCCTTTATGATATTTCAAGATTTCCATGAAGACAATGTCATATAAATTTCCATTGGTTTCATAGAACTCAGGTTTTACCAGTTCTGGGCATTCCCAAGATGATTTCCCTCGCTCGTAATTTACAGTCGGTTAACTGTATGCGTGTACAGATATGGGGATTTCCAGTACAAAAATTGCTGCATTTACATGACATGTTTGTTTTAAATGCTGTTAACCTTCTGACAAATATTGAATTGGATAAAAAAAAAAGAAGATATTTGTCACATGAAAATACCACCTATAACGTGAGGCAAAGTGCAACAGTGGAAGAGTTTTGATGAGATGAAGTATTGTTTTTTTCACATGAAAACTTTGCATATTTACTTGTGCATAATTGAATTGAGTACAGGGTAGACTGTATTCCGAGATCTGTTTACAATGTAACAACCTAGTGTCAGGCCTAATGCAACGGCTATGGATTCGAGGCATATCAGCAATTCTGTCAAATTAAATCGTTTTTGAGGGCGTTGCGGCAAACATCAAAAGGTTGAAAAAAATGGAAATTAAGAGGGTCCATGGTAAAAGGAAGGCGATGGGCAGGGAAGCATGGCCCTTTGCAAATTGTGAGAAAAAGAAACATCAAATGACAAATAAGTGCACAAAATACTGCACTTCGGAGCATTTCATGCCTAAACATAACCTACTGTATACTCAGCTAACCAACATAGGCCTTATCCAGCACATTCGTTAATTTGCGGAATTGGTATTGTTACCATGCTTACTGTGCCAAGAAATATGAAGTCACTAACCACGAGGGGTGCAAAATCGGCGACCCTGAAATTACATTGAGAAAGACGTACAGAGGGTGTCTTTATTTTAATGTTTCGTAGTAAAAGAACAAACCTAGAACATCAGTTGATATTTTCACCTTCCATATGTTTTTGAATAATGATCTTTTCACCTTCCATATGTTTTTGAATAATCGGTTTGACATATTACTGGTATTCCACATAATTTTTTAGTGATGCCGATTATGTTCCGATAATGCAATAACCGGCGCGAATCCGATTCCGATTATCGTTTGAACACTAGTTGTGAATACATACATGTATACAGTATGGTGGTTGTGAATACATTTATACAGTATGGTGGTTGTGAATACATACTGTACAGTATCGTGGTTGTGAATACATACAGTATGGTGGTTGTGAATACATACAGCATCGTGATTGTGAATACATACAGTATCGTGGTTGTGAATACATACAGTATCATGGTTGTGAATACATACAGTATCGTACGTGGTTGTGAATACATACAGTATCGTACGTGGTTGTGAATACATACAGTATCGTACGTGGTTGTGAATACATACAGTATGTTGGTATTAGCAGTTGGACCAGGCTTCCTTTTCTGAGTCCTATACTTTGTTGTTGTGACTCTGCAGGAGTTATGGGTCCTGTTGTCTTAAACTTGTGTGTGCATGGTCTTCTTTGTCTGCTAAAATAGTATAATGGGTTGAAAATAGTCTAGGGATTGGACAATGCTGCCCATGATTCTTTTATTCAAGAATGTAAAATTCTGTCGTTAGTTTCTGTTCCCGTTAAAGCCTGTGTTTGTCTTATTTTATTCTATTTGGCAAAACAGTAGTGAAACACGGGGAAAAAAAGAGGGAAAAATTTAATTTTTAGTAATTTCGGGTAGATATGTCATAATAATTGTCATCGCTTAAAGGTGACCATTTCAGATATACTCCTCAAGACTCATTACCATGTTTTACTGCTTTGGTACAGATTCATCTAAGTTACTGTATCTGCATCGCTTTCATGAATTCATTTAATTTCATTCCAGGCTCCTGACAAATCGAAACGATATCAGATTCATTTGAAGTCCCACAACGGAGCTATTTATGTAATATTAGTGAATAAAGATGATGCCTCAAGTCCACCTGTGGTAGTCCCTGTACCCCCTCAGGACCCCCAAGTTTTATCCGCCGTTGCAGCAAACAGTGGAGGTAAGTCTTCTGGGCGTGCTCTTAGAGTATAGTTCTGTTACATCATTGATGATACTCTCACTGAATTTTGATGTCTTGAATCAAACTCTGTACTTTTATCAATATTACTGCTGTGTGGTATGGTACTGGGGCCTTTGGTGAGGTCAAATTGCAAAATGTGTGTGTTTGAGGGGGGGGGGTCTGTAATTGTATTCGATTAATGGCATAGCTCTTCTCGTAATTACTGCGATTACTCGGTTACAGATATGACCTCATCACTGTCATTTTACATTGCAGAAATAGTCAAAACAAATCTTTCTCCATGGTGCACTGTCTTTATTTGTTCTTTGGTATCTTAACCTGTGGTGTCTAAATCATGTTAAAACATCTACCAAACAAAAACTGTGAACTTGTTTAAATCAACGTTTCTTAAAATCATCCATAGTAAAATCAAAAACTTTTGAATGAATCTACGAAGCTACTACAGCTACAAGCACTAATGAAAGCAAACATGCAAACAATGGTTGTAACACCTTGTAGCGGTGTGATGATCAGTATGCAAGAGTTTTCTATAGAAGGACGTTCAACGTTGGAGGCTAGCGTTATAGCAGGCACATAATTTGCACATTGAAATGAAACTCCACCGCAATCGACACACTCTATCAGACATCCGATAAATGTGAACCAGGCCACTAATGAAGTAATTGTAAACATGTCTGAAGGAATGACAAATACTTGGCAATCGTAAAAGAATGATGAGTTACGAAATTGCGATTATGTGCAATGATTAAACATTGCTAGGACTGAACGTTGCAACAAGCATATTACTGACAAGCTAATGCATGAATCTAACTGGAGCAGATGCTTGCCAAGCACAGTGCTAGTGTAGCATTGTGAGAACCTGTAAACTTATTGCGATATTTGCTGACAAACTGCTTTAGCCTTGTTTTTGATAGCTTAGGCTATTTTTCAAAAGCAGATTATGTGTAGTGCTAGCTTGTAGTAGAGTAATCGCAACTTAGGTTTTGAGGGCGATTAATCAAACTTCCAAAGTGTAATCGCGACTACTGGCAATTAATCGATTACGACTATCAGCACTACTAGTTGTCAATAACATTCAACCAAACTCTTCATTTCTAACCTTTGACATACATGTATGTAACATGAATATATGTGATTCCTCAATTTCCTTGTGAGTTTTACGTAAACATTTATGGTATCTAGGTGTATGTGAGTTTTACGTAAACATTGATGGTATCTAGGTGTATGTGAGTTTCAATTTGCTATACTGAGCTGTGAGCAATAAAGGGAATATTGAATGAAAGCAAGAATACAGGCAGGTCTGGAGTGCCAAGTCTTTACGTACAAACCGCTGCGCTTGTAATTACAGTATATATAATAGTAAGCTACTGGCAGTGTTAAGTGGAAGATAGCCTACACAAGTTCACAGATATAGCATCAGATTTCAAATGCGCAAAGGTAGGGCAATGCCGTGAGACAGAGTGCCATGTTTTAATGTTATTTCATGTCTCGTAAAATCCCTCAGTTCAATGAAAGAGGGGACTGGCTTTATGTTAAGGTATTGGGAAAAGAGAGAGAAGATGATTATGATGGGATAGGTAAACAGGAAGGGGATCCGGGGCTTTGGAGGGCTGGGTCATTAATTTTTCTTTCTTCTAAATTACATTCTGGTGCTGTAAAAAGGTCTATTACAACATCTTTTTCTGCTTAATTGCCTCCCGGAGGTCAAATTGGGAAATCAGATATCGTCACAAACAGCGCTCTCTGCCATTTTTTTGTGTGTGGACATTTTGTGACCTTGCTAAGACTTAAGTATATATGCTATACATTGTACACATCTATGAACTGACCGCCCGTTTTGTCATGTAAAACATTGATGTGCAACTTTGAAGCTTGGGAACGTTTATAGTTCTGCAATATTATGTATTATCAACCAGATCCGATGATGTTCATGTACAGTAGTCCCGGGCTTGATTTTGCTAAAGGGTTTATCTTTGCACCTATCCTTTTCACACTTAAGTCACTTGTGCATACTTTCTGTTCTTTTCTCAAATATATACTGTGTAACTAAACGTAACAAAACATTGGCAAGCCACGAGTAGTCTTTGAGTCCATTGTAAGAATTTGTGCCATTTTGTGGTGAACCCCAAGCCAACATTGCCATCCTTAAATACAAGCCATACATGTATACCAGTAAGCCAATGTAGACACTATCAGTGCAGTTCTCAATCCTTTGCTTCAGTGGCTAGTGATCCAGTATACATAGCCAGGTGGGTCCGCTGTTCAAAAGAACTTGAGATATTGAGTGTGTGGGTGGGTGGTGGATAGAATTAAATTTCAATCAACTATAGATGAATGATACTGTATTACAACAATATTGACATTGACTTGTAATATCATGTTTCCTTCAGTGCTTCTAATTAGCTGGTAGAATTTAAAAATACTCTTTTAGATCTTTGTTCTCTACAGTGTAGTCTATGCATGTATGTAATGTAGTAATTTTGTCACATCTGGAGAACAGATTCATTGTGGTTGCTGATTGGAAGCAAACTGAACTTTCTTCCCACCATTTCCAGGGCAGGAAATATATGGGGGCAATGAGTTGTAGCTTTTTTACCCCTTATCCAGGGCAGGAAATAAACAGTATGGGGCCAGGAAGTAGGCAAAGATGGGTTTGATGTCCTAGGCATAACTTTCAATTGACAAAGTGCTACGTAAAGTTGATGGAGTTGAGGATTTTATCAAAATGACTGAGGTGTCACATCTATTTCCATAAACAACACAAGTTGCAATGTCAGCAGTTCCAGCTGATTACTACAGTAATTGCCTCAGATAGTATTATTGCTAGTGCTGTAATTAATTGAACGTTATTACTATTACTTATTTAATCAGAGACTGCTAATCCTCTTTCAACCGGATTAACAATACTGGATTAAGTACAGTAACCAGCGTATCAATTCATATTCATGAATGTTATGAAGCACAATATGCATTGAACATAAAGTCCAACAGCATAATTTACATGGATGTACTGTAAAGCTAATGTTCTGCTGCATGCATCTAGGGTACAGTAGTTAAATGTTATGCAGACTGGGTACAGTACCTGTTTATTATGCAGTGAACATAAAGTCCAATTTGCCTAGATTGCATAGATGTACTGTAAAGCTAATGTTATGCTTCATGCATCTAGGGTAGTTAAATGTTGTGTTGTGTGTACACCACACACACTGGGTACAGTACCTGTTTATTATGCATTGAACATGAAGTCCAATTTGCCTAGATTTCATTAACTGTAAAGGTAATGTTATGTTGCATGCATGTAGGGTCATTAAATGTTATGTTGTGTGTACACCACACAGTACTACGGTAATGTGACCAACTGTTTATTTCATCTGTTAACTTAATTGTAATTAATGCAAGCAGCGATGCTGTAACTCTCCATTAATTGTACCGATATCCTACAATTGCTTGTCAAGAATGAAACACTTGCATGCAATGTTTCCGTTTCCAGACAGGGTAGTTAAATGTACACCTTCTGTGAAGAAGTTTCATAACCTGAAAGGGTGGATGCCTGTATTTGGTGCTACAGGAAAATTCCCCCATTGAATGAATTAACCACGGAACATATCACAGTGTTGCAAAACCTACCAACAATAACATCAGACATCGGTAACAGAACTCTCTGTACAGAAATAATGCCTCCGATCTTTCTGCAACTGATTAGTTAAAAATACATTTTTGCTGGCAATATTAATATGATCATATGTGATTTCTGCTTGCCTTGTGTGGTTAAGTTTGACTGAAATCCTCATGCAGTTGAACCATAGGGGTAGGCTTACAGCAGATCTATATTACCGTTACTACCATATGATTATTAAACATCTCAAATACCATTTAACTGGCAGTTCATTAGCTTGGCTTTTCAAAAATTCAAATATCAGTTTAATAAAGAAGAAGTTAAGGAAGAAATATAAAGGAGGAAAAAAAAGGACTGTTTTTTTCTTTACTCAGATAGTTATATTCATTTGTTCATAAAGTATCTTATCGCAATTAAGCAAATGTAAACTGCTTTTGTAGGTTTTGTCAAATTTATGACTGAAGATAAACAGCTATTTTTCTTTGATGTTATTGACCAGACAGGAAGTGGACTCATTCTTTGATGTCTATATTTTTCCCTTTTCGGTTTCCTAACGAACACACTATTGTTTTTTCATTCACAGCAAGTACCTCTCTAGCTAGTAGATTGGTCCCAGCAGCAGATGTAACCCCTAGCCATCCATCAGGGCACAACCTACGCAGTACACGACAGCGTGGCGTACCTTTAGCTACCGTACAAATTAAAGAAGAACCAGTAGCCGAGGAAAAGCCTACGATTGTTGAGATCAAAGTAGAATCACCGGAAGTTGTAGAGAAAAGTCCAGGTAAGCCAGACAGTGGAAGGCTCTGCGTTTAACTCTGTGTTTAGTTTTTCAGTTTCGTTTAAAAGCCCAGGGGTCGAAACAGTTAGATACTTCAAATATGGTTTCACATTCGAGTGAAATAAAAAAAAAGAGGGTTTATTTGTCACATATTTAATAGCTTGTGCTCCACACAGACAGAACTTTGCCGAAAACTGGCTGCAGTAGTAAAGGAGGTTCGTAAAATTGTTGGTAGGCAGGCTGAGCCTAAGCTATGTCTGTAAGTGAGCAGCACTGCCAAAATAAATTCAACTGCACTGTTCAGGTTTAAAATTATACAGACTGTTAACAAACCTGAGTGTTTATAAACTGTCTTCCTGTTGTACACTTAGTACAGTAACAGGTCATGTTTCAGACATTTGAATTCCATGTTGTGACAACCAACACTGTGTGTAAATCAGTGCCATGGCAACAATATCAATTGCTCCTATGAATATTCATTTTCATTTTTTTCAGCTGAAAGTCTAAGTGATTTGCATAGAGAGATGTTGCTGGATGATTCATATACCACTCCATTTGTCGATGACTTGTTTGAATTAAGTGGTAAGTACAATTATTAATTTCATCCGATCTAATCTTTCACTCCTCCCATGCATGGCTAACTTGGACAGAGAAAACCTCCTCTTGTTTGCAGGATAACTGTACAAAAAAAAACCTATTAAATGAATAAAGAAATTAACCGTTCCAAAAGTCAGTTAGATGCCTTCTTTGTATTGCACTCTCCCTACCTGGGCCTGGCACATCCTCAACACCTGTTTCAGCTGTAACAATAATAGCAGCATTAGTACTTTTCTTCACAAAGAGATTTAAATGGGAACCGACCTGCTGACATCTGCCCCCCCCCCCCTGCCTCGGATATGCAGGGTGTGTCTATCACACAGTGCCTGCAACATTTATAGAAATTGAGCTCTTCATTAACTTGAATATAAAAGGTGGGGTTGTTTGCGTAGGCGAATGAAGGAATTGGATACCTTTACAAAGATGAGAGGGCATTACTTCGTCTGGCATAGCTTAGTAACACACAATACAGACTAACCACACAAATGCAGGGATACATGTATCGTTGAATGTTATGCTGTAACCATGTAGAAGAAAAATGAAACTTTAAGAACTCAGGAGAAGGCTACGTACATGGTATGCTGTGCCCCTTGTTTGATGTATTACAGTGTATGGTTGCTATGATTATTGACTGCTCTTTCCTCATAGACTGGTGGTCATATACCAGTGGTCCCCCATCTCAATTGACCACATCCTCAGAGGTGAGTCTGTCGATGGGTTACCGCTAGTCTTAAAATATTCACCTATTCAGGTCTGCCATGTTTCTTCCCTTCATTTGATTATTTATTATCTTTATTATTTTTTTATGTCACTTTTGATAGTTTCACAACCTTTTTTTTTTTTGGACGGACACTTTCTTGCAAAGAGTGACTTTCATACTGTCTTAAGATAAATCAGGGATTTGGTATTGCTTACATTTGCCTAGCAATTATGAGGATTTTGAATTTTGTTTTCTTAACAGGTTTTTAAACAAAACAGTAGTAGTCTTGTACACATGACTGTAATGAACAGTTTAAACTATGGAATCAGAATTGTTGACAATACATGCAACATGTACATGTGTATACTTGGTGTGTCATTCTTTGGGTAGGTTCAGACAGATCTTTGCAGTGGTCGTACGTAGGTCCACAATCGACAGTGGGTGGTTACCGTGGTTATTACCTGAATATGTGAATTAAATGTTGCACTCAGTGTTAGCAATTTCAATGGAACTCACAATTCATTTATTTTGTGTCTGGATGTTTTAATGAACCATTGACTCTCACATGTGCAGTTACTGTTAGTGCTGTACTTTATGAAGTGCCAGTCGTTCTGTGTACGGTATGCCAGCCTACTGGTATCCCACGGTCTGTGATAACCTTTTCACATTTGTGATAGCACTTAACAACATTTGTCAAGTTACTCAACTAATCCTCAAAATTGTCATTTTATCTTACAAGACGAATCCTAAAGTTGTTCAGGATTTGTTGGTTTAATGTTATTTACCTCTTCTCCTAGTTCAGTTATCTTCACTAGATCATAAAATGAAGCATTAGGGTTGGATCCCCCAACCTGCAATTAACTCTTCCACAGTACTGAACTACTTCAAAGATGTAATGAAAACCTCATTAAGATCTTCCATTTCATCTCAGAGAAATTTTTAGCGAAAAACAAAAAAACCTTTGAAAAAAACGTTTGGAAACAAAACTGTTCCTTTGATTATCCGATGGCCCATTAAATATTGTCAGTACATAGTAACACAATGGCAACACACTGCAATGTTCTCAACTTAACCATTCTTTAGGTTTTCATTTATTTCACAAAAATTGTAGCCATGAATGGGAATTAAGAATGTGTGTCCTGTTTGATACTGTCGCTGGTGTAATCCTTGAAGCTGAAGAAATCCATGATTTCTGCTCATTCCTGTAATTTTCTTATTAAAAGAAGAGAGGTTACCTAGGTTACGTATCGGTTACATCATACTGTAGTTGTTTCACAGAATCACAGCACAGATTAAACCTTAATCCGACTAATCCTACCCAGACGAATCAACAATGCCTAATTGACTAAAGAATGATCCGTACTGTTCATGTTGGAGTCGTGTTGTTTACTTGTTTACTTGTTTATCTGTCTAAACACACTAATCAATCAAGTCCTAAAGTAAACAAGGGTGTATATAATAGAAGATGACTGTACATAGCTACTTTCAAGTTGCCTCCAGTAACATGGGAACCTGGAACCTGGAGGACTGACCAAGAATGAATTCCCAGTCCAAGCCATTACATTCATTCTCCATACAGTTTTGCCTTTTTTGTTTCGATAATAATTGTAACCTTTGCATTCATGATGGCGAATGTGCATATATGTGTGTGTGAGTTTGTGACACCATCTTGTAAACACGATATCTCAAGAAGGGAATGTCGAACTAATTTCATATTTGGTAAACATTCAGTACAAGAAGCCAATTGTTTTTGTGAAGGTCATTTGGGGTCACCAGGGGTCAAATTGTGAAAATCTTGTAAGCACGATATCTCAAAATGGTAGGCTTGGACAGATCTCATATTTAATATGTATATGAACCACATTGAGTAAAAGAAGCCTATACAGTACTGTGATCGCTTAACTATCGTACAAAAATTTTCAACGATCGTAGAATTTCGAATAATATCGTGTAATATCGCACAAGTTCGCACAAGTTCGTACACGAAGCTTTCAACGAAATTTTGCACAATTCTACGCATGTAAAAATCGTACATTTGACCACAGGAATGTGTGCTTAATGAAGCAGAGAATTAACTGTGAACGGGCGAGGTGAAAGATTAGAATTTTCGGAGCCGTTCCAATAAAGATGTCGAAAAAGAATCAATGAAATGAAAAGCATAAGCGCTCTCTGGTCGAGGGCCAGTGGTTTCCGCGTTCGCGGAATATCGCGGTAAAATGCGGAATTCATGAAATCTTGAAAAGCGAAAAACACGGAATTTGTTTTTCCCACCGATGCTTCTTTTAAAATGTATTTTCATGTGTGAATCAATTCACTTCAAAAACGGGCACTGAAGTAATTTACCGGTAAAAAGAAAAATCGAAGTTAAAAACAGTCAATTCATCCAGTCAGCATGCAAACATTTACAGTACCGCTCCCGTATAAGGATCGTATAAAAGCGTATTTAAACAAGTACAACAGAGCATAAACTCGTTGATAAAAGGAAATGCTATTGTGCTCGATGAATGGAGATTAAAGTGGCCGAAAGAATTAGTGAGATGTTTGAAACAGCCATTTCCTACATCGTACTTAGCTCATGATGCTGTGATAACTGTTAATGATATACATCTAGAAGGAAAGAGGACGATGGTACAGTGTTTTCCCATATGTTTTAATAAGGAAACTATTCAATGGTCTTTATCCCCCTTTTATAACATAAAGGTTGTGTTCCATGAAGGTAAAATTCAGCTTAAATTCATTTTTAAACTTGGGTAAGATTTTGAAGAAATGATAAACTTATGAAGGGCGTTTGATGCAGTGCTAGGTGGAAAAACATGTTCCTCGTCTGCATCCGCTTTTTTGTTTAGGTTTTTGTCGTCCTTTTTTTTCTGTAAAGTTTTGAACGAGATC
>JAIPMN010000373.1:10602-30336 GCA_020650975.1 Apostichopus californicus
CTCTTGGCTGGAAGACGTGGAAGTACAGGTCCTCGGAAACTTTACATAGTTCTTTTAACGGTTTTGGAGCACAACAATACATGTCAGAAAGAAGAATTATACTTATATTTCTCTGGAATGTATTTCAGGACCCTAGTTGGGGGGGGGGGGGAGTTCCTAGTGGCGGTCTAGCTGTTCCTTGTTCTCTCATAGAGATTTTTTTAACACAAAATACATGTAAAGGGAAACTTTCTATAGAATTTACTTGAAAGTCCTGGTGGCCTCGGAAGTTGTTGGATTTTGAGATATTTCGTGTCCTCTTGAATCGACAAAAACAAAATTTCTGAGAAGGTATTCCAAGCACGGAAGCTGCAACGCGTTCAGACAGTTCTCTTCTAGCTATTTAACTTTACTTCAGAAATATATTCTAGAGATTCCAATTTCATTACAATGTATTTCAAAGCCCTTATGGGGGGTCCAGAGGACAAATTCCCCGGAGGTTTAGCGTTTGTTAACCTAATATTAATAATACAGGGAATGTTTACGTGAGGAGAACGTTTTGTATGTTTTGAATGTATGTATAAACCACCGATCTTCAAATTCGTTTGACTGTATTTGACTTCTGAGTTTTTCCCCTTTGGCAATTTATGCAAACGAGATGCAAATTACCGGTATTAATTATGCATATACTGAATTGCTAGTCTTACAAATATTACACAAACTTATGCCTAATTATATAAGAGTACTCACTGGTAACAAGATGAACGGCTTGTTCTCGGTAATTTCACCAGTAAGATATGTCCTTATATCACCTCTTGCAGATTACAAATATTTTACGGCTAAGACTGAGCCAAAAATATGAACAGTTCTGTCCCCAGTCAAAGTCAATAGTTTAGTGGCTAAAATTGGAGCCAAAACCTCCCGACGTTCGGTGGCTAAATAGCAGAGCCAAATAGTTTAAATAAAGGTGACTGGTATATGGAGCCAATTCCGTAGACCCCATGGCAAGGAAGATTACTGACCGCAAATTCACGATGCCAAATCCGGTGGCTGAAACAAGGAAGCCAAATTCCCAACGGCTAATATTCGGAGCCGTCTTCCTTCACAAAACTTTCTTGGCAACTCCCTTAGCCCTTTCAATAACGCGTTCTTAACCAGACTTTAAAATTAGAGAAGCATGTGTGGAATGATCCCACCAAGCACAGAGTACTAGAAAAGTTGGTGATGCATACCACATTACCAGGCTAAATTCAATACAAACTATTAAACTGATTGACCTCATGGCAGTTGCATGTAAATTATTCAGGCTGCATGCCTTCTCATTATCACATAGCAAATAGTTTCAAAACTGCATACCTATTCGTGACAATCAATAAATATTTATTAGCTTACGAGTAGCATATAACAGTTTCAAATTCAATGATAAATTTCACCTCACTTGTTACAAAGAGTGAGTATCTGAAAGAGAAACTTGTATTGAACCTCTGACAAATTTGAAACAACAAAAAGTCGGTCTCAAATCGACGCCCTAGCCTACTATCTGTAAAAAATAATATGTCTGTATATATATGCCTTACCCCTTGGTTTTTAGTATTCGTCATTTTATGTTTTGGGTATCCAATTTTGCGCCTCCAGAATTAACTCGAAACGGGGACATATCCTTACACACCTTTGGCTGATACACACTTATTAGCCGAAATTTCAGGGAGAAAGTTTGGCCATGAAGCTCTTCCACATTATGGGAACCTGCTTTATACGCTTCCGTAATCAAATTTGGTATTCCAGCGGGAAATTCGCACGCGCATGTTGACTTACAAATAGAATACGTCGAAGATCGCTTGGCACAGGCTAAAATGCATTCCAAATTCTGAGGTGAATGATTAATTCTTTGAGTTTTGGTCGTAGCTTCGATCTAAGCAACGTATTTTTAATTAAATGGTAACGGAATATAGAGCTGTTACGTTGCAAATGCAAGTAGGTCTACTCCTCTTTTTTTCGTGGAACTGATTCTTTTCTTTGGCATTTGGAGTTCGCAAAGCCAAACCGTTTGTGTTCGTATATTCCGCGGTTTGTGGGGGACATGTACTTTATGTTTTCATAAATGGTAACTATTTTAGCGATGTTGAACGCAAAATGTTGATGTGTGATGGCGAAGGCCAACGTTAATTACCTGATGATATGAGCACAAATGTTCCATTAAATGTAAGCTTGGTTATGGAGGTATCTTTGTTTTGGGTGGGAGCTATTCACCCAATCGTCGGTTTAGTTAGGTTGGCCTAGGCCTACAGTGAGTAGCCTAAGTGATTTCATCTACTTCTATCAGTAGTATCACTTACTTAGATTATGGTAGAATGAGGAAGGCTAAGACTAACGTTAGGCTCAAGTTTTGCTTGGTGCTTGCCAAGGTCCCGAGTCAAGACCATTACGCCTAGGCTTACTTTGCAAAAGAAATTTCCCAAAATGTTTTCATGCATTACAATTTACAGTTGTTAATGTTAGTTAGTTTTACTTGTAGCCTATAGCCTAAAATGATTCAGATATGCCTAGCTTAATGTGTTAAACACTTAATGAAAGTGCTGCACAATAGAAAAGTGTTTGTATCAATAATAGCTATATTTTACTAGATGTTTTGTGAAAGCTATGTAGGACCTAGGCCAAGATTGCACTGCATTTAAGATGTAAACAACGGCAACTAACATTGCACTCATTGCAACTAGGGGTAAATGCACCTTTTTTATGCCGCCAAAGCATAAACATTCATGCCACATTACCACTGAAATATCATCTTCTAAGATTTTCCATCACATGGTATGGTTTTAACATCAGTGGTTAGAGTTGGTAGTCTATAATAATTCAAGATTTTCAAACTCAATTTTTTCACAATAAAACGTATGTCCCAGGTAGGCTGTGTGTGATTGTAATTTAGGCCGCTTGATTAACTTAAATTAATGCACTTCATTTATCTCCTGAACAGGAACTTAAATATCGTAAAATGGCATGAATTCATAATTTATTGAATTTCAAAAGTTAGAACCACTACATTAGTTGTGTTGTTTTAGTAACTTTTCTATACAGTTGCCTTTCCGTAGCAAGGCAACTGCAATTTTCATGAACTCCATACTTACATGATCGACCAAATTAGATACATTGCATAATTCTGTGGCCATTATCTGGTCTCCATCATAATGTTAACAGATTACCATATACCACAGTGTTAGATGGTTTACCAAAAAAAACTACCATTTGCAATTGCAAACATTCTGTAGAAGTTTCCAATTGAGATTTGACACCAATTATGCAAAATAAATTTGTTGCAAATAAAGAATGTGTCAATTGCTCAATATCTAAGAATGGCAAATGGGCTGACTAATTTACAAGTTTGAGACACAATAAATGCTCTTCACTAAAACAAACATGTTAGTTGTTTTTAACTACCGGGAAGAAGAAAGTAGCAAAAATCACATACCAAAGTCACCTGATCATTTCCTCAAGCTGAACACTTTCTGTGTGCCATACAATGTGTAGATGGCCTAGAATTGGTCGAGGCCTAAATTACGTGCATTTATATACCATTTAAAGTATGCAAGTTTAGGTAACAGGCAAAATTACTGCACACTACCAAGCACCATCCAACTTCCATACAAGCTTGATGGAAAAGGTGATGGAATCATGGAAAGCAGTTGTTAAAGACTAGTGTTACTTATTACACAACTGTTTGTTTGACAACATTGCAAAACCTAACAAGTCACTTCTAGGCTAATTCTAGGCCTAGGCTACTCAGAAATAGCTAGTCAAAATAACAGTGACACATCCTCCTATACTCTGGTACTCAGGAGTTACAAAAATGGGTTATAAGATACCTGCTTTGTTCTTTATATAACAAATAAAACAAGGTCTAGAATGGTATTTCTACATTCATTACGTTGGAACCAAACATATAGCAGCAGAGCTGATACTTATGTACATAATACACAAAAAGAAACTGGTTCTTGAAGATTTGTACCTAGTTTTGCTAAGTACATTACCAAACTAATTCATTCATAATGTAAATGAGTACTCCATCTTACAGGTTCATTGATAAAGCTTGCTGGTATGTCAATCAGAGTTTGAAAGGATGGCAAGAAAAAAAGCAGCTTTGAATGACCAGGTAAGTGCTCAGATGTAATTTATATTTGTCGAGTTTGTGCAAAGCAGCAGTCATAGTAGTGCAAGTTCAGTTGGTGTGTACAACTGAAAAAGCAGGGATCATCCAGTGTAGGTCAACGTTTGTTTGAAACTTTTAAGAGACCTTCAGAGCTAGGCACATAATAAGCATAAGTGCAGTGTTTTGTTGCTTATTTTCAATGTCCTGGTCAATTTACAGAATAATCAATAATGAGACCATAAATTTTATTTCTCTAGCTAAAAGCTGTTTACAATAATATAGCCTCACCATTGAAGTGACTTATGTACACCAGACTACTGTATGTCTTCCAGTGCAGTTCACAGTAGATGAAGTGTCACATAGGGTAACCAGTCATTGTGCCTTAAAGCTAACTTGTGGCATTTTGAAATTGTCTTCAATTTCTTTCAGAGAGTTAAACCTGAGCAGCCCTCAATCTTGAATTTCTTTGCAAAGGCAGAGGTGAGTTTTTGTCATTAAGTGCTTTTACAGAATGACAGGGCCTTGTGCTTGAATTATATTTAATATGATTGGCATTTACAATTGTCCTTTCACATTCATAATCACTGACTTATCAAGCTTTTTAGGTTAATTTGATTTCAGCACTATCAATGTTTTTGTATTTACATAATGCACTCTCTTTCAGAAGCAACAATCAAAATTGTTCACCCATGTCACCAGACCACGTGCCATTTCAGGTGTGTAAATTATCTTTCAATATTAAATTAATTATCTAGTTAGAAGTAAGTGAACTATTTTACCTACTTTAAAACTTGCAATTTTGATTACATGCATTGTAACTTCTCTAACAGTACTTCACTGTAAACACTGATTCATTACAACTAGATGGACTTTCTGGATTCTCATGACATACATACATTATCAGTTGAAGGGCAAACAGACAGTTTATAAGATCTGTCATTATTTAATGTATTGTTCATAAAATTAATTTCACTACACTGTACATCATAGAAAGAGTATTTTTCTTCCCATAGGACCTTCATCTTCTGCAACTAGTACTTGTAAGATTAAAGGATATTCATCCCCACTCCATCAAGAGAACAGACAACTGTCAGCAGAGCTCCCAGAATCACTGTTTGCTCCTAAGAGGCTAACCAGCACTCCTGGTCCAGTAGGTATCAGGACATCGCCAGTGACAGGTGGGTCGTATGTGCTACTGTATATATTGTACATTACAACCTTCTGTGACGAGATTTGCGGGCAAAGGATTGCATCACTTAGCGTATAACTGTGCAGCTTATGTTACTATACCATGGTTTCGCCTTGAACATGTCAACAAAGGGATTGTTGAAGTTTGGAGAGATTATTAGGACCTTTTCTTTTTAATTTAATTAAAATTTATTATGTATTTGACTGCACCATTATAAATTTCTGGACTACAAAAAAATATGTATTTGAAATATGCATTCTTCATGTACTTCACAAGTGTTATTTGTAAAGCAAACAACACAAATAGCATACATTATGTACTGACTTGTGGAATCTCTGTAGATCTACTACATAACCAAAATAAATCTCATTCATTGCCAAACGTTGGACAACTAAGGTTCAATACTAAGATTCAAGCCAGTCTGTTTGAAATGGTACCCAATCCTTGTAATGAGAGTGGTGCACAACAGTATGGTACAGCATATCCTACCTATTGTTTTACTTCCTATTGAAATGTACTATTGTAAACATGGCAGAAGCTGGTATAATTCAGAGTAAATTGTAGTGTAGAAATCTTGATTTCTACACTACACTACACTACATTATTCTTCAAAAGTTTAAACAAACCATTTTCAGTAAATACAGAATCAATCAGTAAGCAGAAATCACCTGTTGCTCTTGGTGCTCATGCAGTCTTGTTGTAAGTTTAAAAGGAAGAGTGAGGTAGCCACAACAAATGCCAAAATCATTGCCTCACTTAAAAGTTTAGCTTTTAATAAAGGCAATGCTATTTCATTGCTTCATTTATTCAAGTGCAGTGATTTCAAGGATGTTTATTTCTATGAAATCTGAAGTTAGCATTCTAAGCAATAGTATTGATCAAGTAACCATTTTGGAATCATACATTAAAATAAATCCATACATTAATGGCGTTGAGTCATTGTTGAATAATGTCATTAAAGTATATATATGTGGTGGACACTGTGCTGTGACCCTAAACTTGGTATATGAGGGTCTTGTCTCATTGAAAATGCACTTAAGAAACAAAATTATCTTGCAGGACTCTTATCCCCTAATCCCAGTATCTGTTGCTTAAACTTGGTTTGCTTGGGCAAGATATTAACTCTCCTCTTTGAGACACCTTTGAGAATGCTCTTGTGCTGTAATGAGAGTTAAAGAACAAGCTCTTGCTACGTTTCATGCAAAGAGTGCTCTGCAGACAACTGAACACTTGTATATCATGTTCTTTCCTGATTACATTTCAGTGATACTTATTTCATTCTACGAATATTTCCATCTCAAATTTGTGAATTTGTCACCTTAATCTTGACATGGCCTATTACTTAAACTCTTTTTCAGTGATTCCTGAGACCCCAGAGGGTATCTCCATCAGTCCTTTTCAAAGTGCAATTGATCAGCAAACATCAACCTCTGACGTTATTCCAGAAACACCGCCTAGTATTGTACATAAGGAATCAACAGTAAAAAGCACTGTACCTTTGTTAGGACAGTACTGCTCTTCTCACTTAGGTTTGAGAGATGGCACAGTGAAAAGCAGAAAGTCAAAGCTATCTCGTAAACATGGACATTCCAAGCGAGGAACTCGAGGCTTGGATAAAATTCCTGAGATAAGTCTGGATGAGGATGGTGCAATCAAGCCCTCCAGAGTTTTCTTGAAGAAGCAAAGTTCGAATAAGTGTTCTTCTATGGGTTCGAAGAGGCCTCCTGACCGTGGTTCTTCTCCATTTGCTAAACGTTCTCAAGTAAACATATATGATAAATCACTCTCTTCTTCAGCGAGGAAACATCTTTTTACTGAAGTTCCTCAGGACTCATTGGACATCAAACTTGAAAAATGCTTTGTAACATCCGGAGAAAATCCCATATTGTCCAACACAATTGATTGTGTAGACCTTGGTAAGGTTATAGAAACAGAAAGCAATGAAAATGAAGATATTCTGACTAAAAGAAACAAGAGAAATTGTAAGAGCACACAAAGTGGGCATTTGTTTGAAGAAAGAATAGCACTCTCAGACAACACAAATAAGGACACCCTCAGAGAAAACACCTGCAGCACTGAAAACAGTTCTTCGTTGGATGTCAGTGTCGAGTGGGACGATATAAACGAATCCCTTCTTGCAGCCCTAGATGAAGATAACTTAGAAGAACAGCTTGTGGTGAACCAACAGGTATGTCTTGACCAGGGAATACAATCAGTTATTAGTTTCATCCTCATGCAGTCTTGTACTTAGGTTAATGTTAGGTATTTCCTGTGTTTATCAACTTGTTTGTCGTCAAAACTGTTTGTTCTGTTTTGCTTATGGATCGTATTGAATTTACTTTTCCAATTTAAGTTTATATGTTAAAAACTATTTTATTTGTATTTGTAATGTTAAATTTCAGAAAGTTGATGAAGTTTGTTATCAAAGTAATTTCCCCTTTCCTTCCACATAACCTTTGTAGGCAGTGCAGTGAGTATGCCAAAGTTATTGCAAGATTTTCACATTTTGAAGAATGTTTTCTTTACCTCAGAGTAGTAAGGCAAGTACTGCACAAAGTCAGTTTCAGAGAAGACAAGATAATCTGGTTCCTCGTCTAGCTCATCTGTCTCCTTTTAAGAAGGTTGAGGAACAAGAAACTGCCCAATTACCTGCTAGCCTTGTCAGGTATATGGTCAAGTTCACACAAATCAAAGAAAATGGGTAAGTGACTAATTGTTGAGCTTGGTTAAACAAATATTACTTTATTGTATACACTTGTTTATTAGTAAAAGACCCGATATTGTTGCTTTATGTCACTAAGCGTACACACTAACACATTTTAGGTGTCCTGTGTGTCCTTTAAGTTGTGATGACAGTTTCAAAATGCTCTTTCTTGTTTTCAATTGTCTTATAAATGTTCAGTGTGCAGGAGGTTAATGAGCTGTTAATGTGTTTGGTAACGATCCTTCCTAACTGTATGGAATGTAATGAGTCGTTCTTTTGCTTCACAGTGATCAGGTACTTTACTTAAAGAATATGGCTTCTGGATCCTCTCATACTTGCTTTGTGTCTGGTGTGTGGTAAGTTGCGTTTCCTACATTAAATTTCTCTAGCCTGTTATAAATATTTGGCTTAAAACTGTCTTTCAAGTGTCTTACTTTCCAAGAAAAAACATCACCACTGGCTCTCAAACCTACAACACAGTGGTGGCCAGTAATTGAGGGAGGGAGGGGGGGGGGGAACAAACACTTTGGGGGGAGGCAAATTTTGAAACTGGAAGCTCAAGAGTTTTTAAATATTCCTTATTCTCTGGTATCAAGTTAAAGCACAAAATAAATGTGAGAGAATGAAATTTCAATTTCTACAGGGATCAATTTATCCGGTATCACATAGCAAAATGGGCAAATTGCTGTATAGCAGTCTTACACAGGAAACAGTATTTCACAATGGAATGTTCAGAACCTTCAAAACTACATTACAAAATTCAAATACTAAATTATTCCTTGTTCTGTGGACTTTTTTCAAAGCCCTGGTGGGGATCTATGGGGAAAAGTGTTTTTGAGATATTATTTATTCTCTAGTTGTGAAAATGCCCCCCCCCCCTCCCCTTCCTCCACCCACCCATGGCACCACCAATAAGCAAAGTAACAATAGACAACCTTGTTTAAGAAAAAGGGTTGATTGTATTAGAGTTACATTCTGAGGTGAAATATCAGTTAATTGCTTTCTTTATCCCTTTTCTTTTGACAAAAAGGGAAACTTGATAGACTTTATACACAGAACATTGCTAATGGGACTAAGTAAATCTGGTGAGAAGTAGAATATGTCTAGGAATCCCAACCAGCTACTCAAATGTTAACATTCGCATTGACATCATTTCACTGTCTATTTATTCTTCCACCAAGGAATCAGATAATGTACGCTGAAGGTGACTTGCTGGCCGTCCATGGGAAGTGGAGAGAATCCAAAGAATGCCACATTAATCAGGATGAAGGTTTTATTATTTATAAACCAGACTTGTTGGTGACTGGCACTGCTGTGGCAGGAAGTATTCGATGCATGAGAAGGTAAATGTTACTGATGGCTGGCAGTGGTTCAGTAGAGAACCACTGGATATATAGTGGTATATATCAGAGCAGTAAGATGCAGGAAAACGAATGTTATCAATGATAAGCTAAATACGATTATTTTCACCTGTCTTGTGTTATTGCCACTCCGGTATGAATTGACAGTTGTGTCTTTTAGTAGATACCTAGAATCATTGGTAAAATAAGTTAAAAAGAACTGATACATCACTTCATGTTACTCATCAACAACAGATCTGACATTGTATTTATTGTTATACGTAGCTTGGAGAGTAATCTTTGCCAATGTTGTGTGTAAGCTGATCATTTAATAATAGGAAAGTTAAATTGAGAAATAATTGATAATAATAAAACAAAACATTTGACATAACTATGTGGGATTCAATATTAATATTTCATAACCTTATCATCCTTTTTCTTATATTATATTGTTCTGTTCCTTATTTTTAGGTCTGTTTTTGATCAATTCTTCAAGGTAGGTGACTCTTATCATCTCATTTAATTCACTTTTTATGCTTAACATGACTAGAACTTAAAAATGAAAAACTGTATCGTACACAATCCAGTATTTATTTTCATGGAAATCTTGCACCAGAGAAAAATGAAGTGCTGTCATGCCTGGCTATTCACATTTTTCTTCCTCCATCCATCAG
This sequence comes from Apostichopus californicus, assembly GCA_020650975.1. NCBI lineage: Eukaryota > Metazoa > Echinodermata > Holothuroidea > Aspidochirotida > Stichopodidae > Apostichopus > Apostichopus californicus. The sequence continues at coordinate 20,633 of JAIPMN010000373.1, forward strand.
CTTGTTGAATGGTGGATATTCTTCCCAGTTTGTCACCTGCAGAAACTTTTTATGTAATAACAAGTAATTAAATTAAAGGAACAGTCTTTGTGTTTGGTAGTTGCATCTTAGGAGCCTAATGTCAATATCAGGAAACTCCTCTCCTTCCATTTAATCATACCACTGCTCATCCTAATTTATATAAATACTTAACAAATCAATTGTTTATCTTTCAGGGCATTGATAAAGGAAACAAAGCTATGATTCTAGGTACCTTGGTTCACGAAGTCTTTGATAAGGTGTGTATGAAGATGTATTATCTGACTGTAATGTCTCGCCTACATTTGTTACAACATTTCATGTGTACAGATCTGATAAGGAATGAATTTCTCCAGTAGCCACAAAAAGTTGAATTAATTTTCTAATTGTAGATGAGAGACTTTGTTATAGAACAGATTTATGAAAGGTTTGGTCTGACTTTAGTTATAGCTACAGCTGCAAACAGTTTGACTTAACAGTTTGTGCAGGAATGTCAATGTATCAAACTGATGCTCTATCACCAAGTTACTTTCTTCAGTGTACAAGAAAACTTGTGCAACATGTTTCTTGAGTTGTTGTGATTTTATTATTTTGTATAGCATTTAACAGTATAGACCTTAACTGCATAATCAACTGGTTTGTATAGATTAGATTGTTTTATAGAATCATTTATTGCAAATTCAGTGTCATCTATCACTTTAGACAATTAGATGTTATGTCAAACTGAAAGATATGTAAGATGAGTAGATGACACTCTATTATACAAGATATCCACAAAATTTGACATGCATAGTTTGTATTTCAGTCCTTTGTAAAATGTTGTTAAAAGAAGTTTAGTCTTCATATATGAAATGGTGAGTTCAGGGGTTATGGAAAAGACCTAAATTTTGGAAGGTATAACATGCTGTATAACATCAACATGACCTTTCTTGCATAGACTCTGATAAATATATATAATCTTATGACGGAAGCTGCCCTGATCTACTAACAGTATCAAGCATTGTCTTCCTGTTCACATTAATGTATTAATGACAAGCTTTCCTCATCACATTCTGAATTCTTCATGAAAGGATCATGAGCAGTTAGTGATATACAATATATTATGGTTACACATGTTACAATGTTAAACTCAGAGGGATGTACCAGCTCACTGTATATGCCAGATTCATAAATAATAAGACTATACTGATGGAAGAAGTTATTTAATAAAAGGTATCTTTATCCTTTGCACCTTAATTCTCAAGTTACTTTAAACCTTTTGGGATGACATCATAATTTTACTATCGTAAACAGATGACAAAAGATGAGTTACCTCTTATTGATGAGAGTATCTTAGAATATACACTACCCTGAATGTAAGAATATACAATTGACCGGCAAAGTAAGACACATGTTACTGGATATTTGCAGGATGTTGTAATAATGGTTTTGTCTCTTCCGAGAGGATAGCTTGCAGTATTGCTTTGATTAAGTTCACTATTGTTAGTTGGAAAGCTTGTTACTGAGATAATCTGATGTTTTATGTTTTTGACTGGTTGATGTTGAATGTGGTACTTACAGTATCATACTACAGTAGGATTTTAGCTTTGATAATGCTTGTCTAAAAACAGTTCTTTTTGCCCATTGTTCCATGGATGGCATTTGATGGGAGCTATTAACATCAAATGAGTTTCATTTTGAAACTTCTCATATGTTTATGCCATTAATTGGTCTTTTTTACAGCCTCATCTTTAGTGTTGATTGTCCACAAACGTATAGGAAGTATTTTTGCCGGTTGGTCTTCAGGTTACATATCAATTCCTTATTTTACATTGTTGCTTTCAAAGGCTTTGTGGAAACAGAAATTTGAAGATGCCTACCTGAAGAAATTTGTTGCTGATTCTTTGCAGAACCCATCTATTAGAAATAAGATGTAAGTAGATAAATGGAGTGAGGGTATTGTTAACATTATTGCAATGTACATGCACAGTAGTAAGGAATTGGCATGTTAGTAGTGCAGTCAACCATTCTCTGATGCAATCTTTTTTAAAGCAGGGAAAAGCAACAACTGTCACTTACACATGTTCTTAGTCCCTCATGGAAGCTTCTTCAACATAACCATGCATTATATCATCAAGTTGTTTGTCAACATGAAACCAGCCCATTGCACTTCATGCTGAACTAACTGTAAGCTTCTACTATTGATATTTCTCCATAAATTTTGAGGATTTAAATGGCTCCAACTAATTGTAAACCAAACATTCTTTTGTATCAGTTTCAGTTTATTCTCTTTATTTCCTCAGTTGAGGTATGAGAATTTTGAGAAATGTCATTTAACCTGTCTTTCTTTAACCAATGGTAATTTATTGTGTGAGATATCCTGGAGTCTGCATTTAAGCAACTTTGAACTTGTATGTCTCATACAAAAGACACTCCAACCCTATTAAATAAATTGTGTGTCTTACTTATGCAGGGTGAGCTGTAGATACCTTAACCATGAAGGTTTCTCAAAACTGTATACATATTATATGCTAATTTGTGATCATTACTGGCAACAGTCCTATCCCCCAAATTCAATCATCCTTAAATCAATCATATTTGCAACTTTAAATCTTCCTAGCTCTCCATAAGTCATATAATTTGGCATACTTTTCTTAACTTTTAGGATCTGTTTACAAAAATAAAGGTGAATTGCTTCCTTATGTTGTAGTCTTTGAAGCCCCAAATTTTACAACCACATAACAGCACTGGGCACTGGCATAACAATTTGATCAAATAATCGTAACAACAAATCCAAGGGCAAATCTATGACTTGGTAAGTAAACTGTAAAAGTCTTTTGGCCAAATTAACTTTTTTACATTTAGCCTTGGTAAATTTATCGTTGTAATTACAGGTTACCCCTAATAAAGTGTAATCATCTACGACATCAACTACTTTACCTGCAAATAAAAAGTTTAAATCTTCCTAACTTTCTTTGAAAAGATTACAACTTTAGTGTGTACTCTGTAGATGTCATGATCAAAGTGTATTGCCAAACTTAAGTTTCTGTTATCGTTACTTTTCTCTGTCAATGATTGCTTAATTAAAGATGTTGTTGATTTTCTCAGGTATTCAATGCAACTCAAAGAGTCTGAACTGATGAAAGACATCGAAGAATATTTTAAGCCTCTTCAACTGTTTGCAAAACGATATCTGAGAGAGTCCCCTGCTCCTCAGGGATCTGTGGACATGAAGTGGTAAGTCTTCTTGTAATCTGCTCTGAGAATACATCTACCCTGCTGCTTGTACTTAGATTATGCAAGTGTGTTTGCTATGTCTCGTTCCCTCTGATTTTACAATGTTTTATTTTTTGTTGTTCATTGTCGTATAATTGGTTTTCACATTTCTATTTGGTTAGGCCAGGGATGAAGACGTCAGTGAAGTGTCTTGTCTCCATTCCAAAAGTTTGTGACATCGAAGATAATATGTGGTCTCCTAGATGGGGATTGAAGGGTAAAGTAGATGTGACCACAGAAGTCAAGGTAAGTAGAGATAAAATATCTCTTGAATAATGTACCTTTGTTCTTACATTTGTAACAATTAGTTTATTTCTAACGAGTGCTGTCAAGTTGCTATAAATATCACTCTTTCATTGGAAGATGATTGAAAGATTGTTCTGATATCTTGTATGATTAGTAATGATAACAATGTGTAATAGATACAGTCTTTGTAGCAGCATCTTTGTTTTTGACTGGTTTATAGTGGATGTCACTTACAAGGAAATTTGAAACTGTAAACGAATTTAGGGTATAGTTGCTTACAGAATAAAATTCCTTTGGTTTTCTATGCTTGTCAATATGTATTACTTTTTATTTTATATTTTCCTAATTCCTAGATTCACAGAAAAGACCAAGTCATGAAGAAAGATAAGTTTGTTCTCCCTCTCGAGCTAAAGACTGGCAGACAAACCAATTCTATTGAACACCGCAGTCAGGTGAGTAGATTGTTCTCTAGTTTCCACAAACATAAATTTCCTTTTCCTATTGGTGAGATTTTGTCAGTTTCTTGATTTCTATATTAGTATGTCAGTTGTTATATGATGCTCTATGGATATTTGGGGATTATTCTATTTTCATCCTGATAGTTGAGTATTGTACTCTCCTTATTGTTCTCTATTCTAAGGTATGCTTCCACCCCCTCTGTGTTACCTCTTACTCACAGTGTACTCTCCTTATTGTTCTCTATTCTAAGGTATGCTTCCACCCCTCTGTGTTACCTCTCTCTCACAGTGTACTCTCCTTATTGTTCTTTATTCTATGGTATGCTTCCATCCCCTCTGTGTTACCTCTTTCTCACAGCTTTGACCACATTGTTCCCTTTCTTCGGTGCTGCTACTATATGTTTCCTATTGTTTCAGGTAATGCTATACAGTCTTATGATGAAGGACCTGGATTCTAAGACACCTCCTCTAGGACTACTGCTCTATCTGAAAACTGGTGCTCTTCTATCAGTGATGTCCAGTCACATGGATCAGAGAGGTAACTTTATGTAAAGTGGGAGGTACCATCATATCTAGCTTATTAAAACAATCTAAAAATAACATCAAGATAACGGGAAATGCTATCAATAATGTGTGGCATGTATACATTGAAGTAATGTATCTCTGTCCCAGCTTTGTTGAACTGGTTAGAATTGATAATCAATAGCATGCAACTGTTATCATACAAACAAGAATGAAGTTGACTCTAATTGATTAAATATTCAGAGAGGTTCTAACTATATCTCAGCTGTCACATGACTGAGAATGAAATGTAATTTTCTTGACATTTCCTTTTAACCTGGTATAATTTCATCAAAATTTACGTTGTCAGAGTAAAGACTACTGAGTTTTTTTCCATAATGTACAGAACTGATACACCTGAGGAATCAGCTGGCATTTAATGTTTCTAAGAGTGCTAAGAAAGATCTGAGGAACGATACATTCCAACCGCCTGAGCTTCCTCCACCCATTGAAGATGACTTTACTTGTGGCAGATGTTGTCATGCAACGACCTGTGCACTAATGAACAAGTAAGTTCTGTTCAAATCTGCCCAGAAGCATGTATTGTATGGTGGTAAGGAGGCATGTATACCAGTCAGAAGCATGTATTGTATGATGGTAAGAAGGCATGTATACCAGTCAGAAGCATGTATTGTATGATGGTAAGAAGGCATGTATTCCAGTCAGAAGCATGTATTGTATGGTGGTAAGAAGGCATGTATACCAGTCAGAAGCATGTATTGGTGGTAAGAAGGTATGTATACCAGTCAGGAAGTGAACTGAAGTTAGCTTGCAATCTAGTTTTGAGTAAGTGTCAAATCATTTTCAATTGTTTTAATAAGTTTGCAGACTGCTGTGTAGCCAGTCAGAGAATTAACCTCTAGCCTCCTAGATGCCAGGTTTCATTGCTTCAATAACTACTTCAGCCACTCACCCATAGCACACTCTCTATACTAGGGAATGAACCACCATTATGTAGAATCCAATAGTTGATTTAAAGGAAAAGTTTACGTAGAAACAAAATTGCCATATCTTTCATTGAGCATTCCAAGCTATCATTGTTTGTTTGTAATTCAGCTTGGATAACATAAATGGAGTGGCCTTGTCTACTTAGTCTTTCTGCTTCTTTCTACTTCATAGGATAAATCCATCATATTTGTAATTCAGCTTGGATAACATAAATGCATTGGCCTTGTCTACTTAGTCTTTCTGCTTCTTTCTACTTCATAGGATAAATCCAGCTCCACTATCTGATGCTGCATTGAAAGGATTTAATGAACAAATTCACCATCTTAAGGACTCCCATCTACAGTACTTTGTTCATTGGTACACTCTCTGTATTCTGGAACATGAAGAGATAAGGAAAAGAAACTCAACTAAAGATGTTTGGAACAAAAGTGCAAAAGAAAGGTAACAATGCTCTCTATCTGCATTTGTAGATTCAACAATTGCTGCCACTGCTACTGTTATCATTCACCTTTATGGATGACATGTTGAAAACCTGAACATTAAATCATTATAGTACCTCATATGGTAATCCATTACACATTTTCATGCAAATATTATTGTACTCCTTGCAGAGAAAAAGGAGGCTGTTGCCATAGTGGTCTCATCGTCCAACGTTGCAAGGCAGAAGATTCCGGAGTTTTTCAAGTCACATTTAAGCACAAAGAAAGGTATGAGTCAGAAAACATATTTATTTAATAGTTTTATGGATCTTGTTGGTAGATCCATCCCTGTTTGTTGTTGCTATGGTAAACTATATACTTTGTGTTGTTGGTTATTATATCATCATACAAGTTATCCCTTCTTTTAAACTGTTTAAAGGCATGTTACAGAAGCCATAATACAAGCAGGTTAGACAGGTCCATTGGTTTCAAGTTGTCCATTTGATTCAGTGACAAATGTTGTATTTTTCTCTTCAGTGTCACACCATTTAGGTTTGAGGTTGGGGATTGGTTGATAGCCAGTGATGAGAATACAGGACAAATAGCTCAGTTGATTGGGACAGTCACATCCATTAGCCCTGAGAGTTTGACCCTATCAACAGACAGGTTGGTGGATTTATATGCTCATGTAGACTTTCTCTTTACTTGCATCAATATTCCTTATTACAAGTCATTGAAAGTTTGACCCTATCAACAGACAGGTTGGTGGATTTATATGCTTATGTAGACATTCTCTTTACTTGCATCAATCTTACTTATTACAAGTCATTGAAAGCTCATATTTCATGCAAACTTACAATTTGTGATGATTGTATGACATGAATACACACAGCTTGTTCACTGAAAGGGTAATGATATTGTTTGAACATATATCACAAGAATGTTGGGGAAGAGATGTGACAGCCCAGCAGAGGTAATGTTCAGTTGTGACAGGGTTGACAGCAATGAGCAAAGCCTATATGGACTGAGGGAATGTACTATCCTGTCCACATGAGGAAGTAACATAGATTGGGACAACCTTTCACAACTGAGCATTATATTCTCCCTTCAGTTACAGATGTGTTTATCTCTCATTGTAAACTTTCACTGCAAACCAGTAAGTTCCTTATGAAATGAAAGTAAATAACACACACTGTTTAATCAAGTACACTTAGTATGTTTTCAAGTCTTTCATCCTTTATTTGTGCTTCTTAATAGGTCGTGGTTTTATGGATGTCTAACTTTCCAATTTGCAGTTTAAACAACCTCATCCGCCAGCATCCCTTATAATTAGCCCAAGGACACATATTTTTGAGATGGGGATGGAATGTGGTCTTAAAACTTACACTGATTTAACTTGCAAATGCATTTAGGAAATAATGAGTAAAGGCAAATATCCTGGGAATCTCCAGCAGGAGGCGAGAGACACCAGTCATTGGATGCCTTGATGTACAAAACTCCCCCCGCCCCCCCCCCAACCCTCCTATGAGAAATAGATTAAGAAAGCTCTGGTGTGAGAACTGTTTGAAAGTTGTCTCTGTGTTTAACTTCTTGTGCACTTTCAGCCAAAGAAAATATTAACTGCAATATGTAGAAGACTAAACTGTAACAAAAGAATTAATGTGACTCAGTTGACCAGGTTGGAATTTATTTATGTGCTAAAGGGCTTTCCATAAGTGGTGACTGATATCACATGACATTTCTCCTTCTGTTTGCAGTCCATTATCAACATACCCTAGCAACCGTTCTATCTATACCTTAGATAAGAATGAGTCCTATGATAGCATGTCCAGCAGCTTTATAAACCTAGCCTTTCTCATGTCATCAACTGCTCATAGGTGAGTAAAACAAGCTGTTCTTTGGGAGACTTAATCTACTAGTGGTCTGAGCTCTCTAATTTGATAGCAAAAAAATAATACTTTTGAATAATTTGTTATCGATCAGTGCTTTCATACTAATGTCATGGTCAAGTGGATAAAAGGATGAGATGTCTATGATCTGGGGATCACTTGGACATATTTACTTCAAATCAAAGCAATTCAGAGTTTCCTTATTGGAAAATTGATTCTGGGTGGTAAAGATCCAAATGTTTCAACATGGTTAACAGGTTGGCCTCCAACCAGTAACTGACTTTTGTTTGCATTTTATTACAAATTTACAGTTTATCTACTTGCTTGAACATATCTCTTCAACTTGCAAAGATACCCCCTTACCACTCTTATCCTTCATTAGGACTAGTGTTAGAATGAACAATTCTTTTTCTTCCTTTGTTTTTTCAAACCCATAAGGTACTTACCTATATACTAATACAAATCAAACATATCAACTGGTTTGCTTTTTTCTCACTGAAGATCAAGACTGAGAGATGTCATCATTGATTTGTGTTCCCCTAGCAACATCTCTCCTAGTGATAGAGTTTCCTTATCAAATGAAGGTTAGTAAAGCCTGAATTTGTCTTTTCTTTTCATTTTGTCAGTCAGCTGAATGTATCTTGTAGTTTCTTAATTTAAGTGTTTATTCACACAACAAACAGAGACACAAACAGAACAACTTGACCAATGTGAATTTATGTGAATTTATGCAAACAATTTTATTCTGAAAATAACAACACAAATGTAATCATAATGCCAACAATTCATGTTTTTGTTTTGTTTAACAGTTATAGTTTGGGTGAGCCCACATTGCATACAATGTATGGAAACTGCATGTTTCGTCTATGCTTTTCTCCTTGACATTTACCTGGATTTAATTACAATTTCAACCATATTCATAATATTTACACAGTCTCTCCTTTTCATATGGTAATGGTCATGTGGTGTGAGACTTTTTAACATCAATTATTCAGCCACATTATTGATAGCTACCTCATAAATTTGGCTGATATAAATGTATGTTTTCGATCATTGTGTTTCCAGCAAAAGCAATTTTAGCAACAATGAATGAAGACCAACACTCTGCCATCATGAAGGTGCTACACAATGAAGATTATACTCTGATTATGGGAATGCCTGGCACAGGTAAGGATGGATGCAGATTATTACAATAAAGTAATTATTTCACCCTGACTGTAGGTATGCCTGGCACAGGTAAGGATGGATGCAGATTATTACAATAAAGTAATTATTTCACCCTGACTGTAGGTATGCCTGGCACAGGTAAGGATGGGTGCAGATTATTACAATAAAGTAATTATTTCACCCTGACTGTAGGTATGCCTGGCACAGGTAAGGATGGATGCAGATTATTACAATAAAATAATTATTATACCCTGACTGTAGGTATGCCTGGCACAGGTAAGAATGGTTGCAGACTATTACAATAAAATAATTATTATACCCTGACTGTAGGTATGCCTGGCACAGGTAAGGATGGATGCAGATTATTACAATAAAGTAATTATTTCACCCTGGCTGTAGGTATGCCTGGCACAGGTAAGGATGGTTGCAGATTATTACAATAAAATAATTATTATACCCTGACTGTAGGTATGCCTGGCACAGGTAAGAATGGTTGCAGATTATTACAATAAAATTATTATTTCACCCTGACTGTAGGTATGTCTGGCACAGGTAAGGATGGGTGCAGATTATTACAATAAAGTAATTATTTCACCCTGACTGTAGGTATGCCTGGCACAGGTAAGGATGGGTCCAGATTATTACAATAAAGTAATTATTACACCCTGACTGTAGGTATGCCTGGCACAGGTAAGGATGGGTGCAGATTATTACAAATAAAGTAATTATTACACCCTGACTGT
>JAIPMN010000374.1:3746-25111 GCA_020650975.1 Apostichopus californicus
GGGGGGGGGGGTGTAATATGTGATCCTTCTCTTATTTTGTTTGTATTTCTTTTCTTTCTTTTAAATTTCTTTTTAATTTCAATTTTTCTTTTTAAATTAACTTTGATTAATTGTTTCTCTTACCTTTGATTTTCAAAGTATATTAACACTGGTAAAAACCACATTGTGTCAAAACAATTTGTCTACATAACCCAGGTCAACACACATAACATAACAATAACACGCATTCTTTACAGATACATGAATTAGGTGAGCAAAATGGCGAGAAACAATGGAAGCGGTGTGACTTGATTTCATTGACTGGATAACACAAAGGTCTTTCTTTTCCCTAAAAGAAAAGTTGACATGAAAAAAAACATCTATCCACAGAATAAGCTCAATTTTTTTTCACCACCATTTCTGCTAGTTGAACCATTAATTTCAGTGTTCATTTTTACACCTAAGCAAAAAAATTAATAAAGGTATCACAATTTCCAAGTAGGAATCGGCAAAACTAAGAGTTAAAAAATCTTTCGAACAATCCTAACCACGGGTATTTTTCAAACTTTAGTCTAATTTTAGATCAACTTATCAAAACTAAGTCACGATCCTAGATTTTCCACACCAAGTGACGGCTAACAAGTAAATGGACTGCTTCGTACTGGCCGCATTTCGTCTCCTAGGATCTCGAAACACGAGTCTAAAATTACATCTCTACAGCAGATTGGAAAATTTCTCACAAATCTCGACTTTTTACTCCAAAAAAATGAAATAAACACCCTGACTCTTTCAAGATAATGAACTTAACATCATTTTGGGATTTTCAAATTAAAAAAATTATCCCTTTTTATTTCCCTTTTTTTATTTTTTTTTGTCAAAATCTTCTCGAAGAACGACTTTAAAACCCTAAAGTCTTGCCTATCGCTTGTTCAAATTGCATAAAAAGATATGTCTTGACAGTCCATCTTTTCACAGTTCTCTCTCCTTGAATAACACATGCCACCCCTGTGAAGAAGGATGGATGTGAGGCACCCTGTGTAAGATCCCATCTAGGGTGGTTAAGAACTAGAACACCTACTCCTTGATATGCAGACCATACCTTCCCATGTCCCCATCGTCGATGTCGTATATGTCATCATGGTATGGGATTGGGTTGGATCGTCTCTCAAGACCATCCATGAAAATTTTGCCAGCTGTCCACTTTACCCTTTGAGAAATGAGATGTTCTCTCGGTCCCCAAATAAACAATGTACTTTTTATAACGTTACACAAGCTTCCTATTCATATGAAAGCATTGATCATGTTGAAGAAACTAATTGTCACATAAAGTCTCAGATTGTTTAGGTCTTAAAACCAACCAGTTTCATCTCTAGAGTATTGTGACAACAGCAGTTTTCCAACTTTTCTTTGTTTCTATTTCATCTCTTCCAAATCTCCTGGTTTTTTTCCCTCTCTTTCTCTCTGTTGGCTGTACTACTGTGTTGTATGAAAACCACTTATCATGTCTTTGAGAAACATGTGCAAAATATCTAGACCGTAAGAGACACTCAATTCGGCATAAATATAAACCAAACACAGGTCATATAACCAGAGAGTCAAATAAAACAGTTTTGCTGGTAACAACTTTCCGTCTTCTTTTTGATAGTGATAGAGAGAACCGCATGGTTGTTATTTGCTTTGTGCATAAAAACAGAACTTAAAGAAGAGGGGAAAAAAGGGCTTTTATATTGGCAACAGTCACACTTCAACCAAAATTGAGTCAAGTAGCTATTACCAGCACAAAAATATTGGTCCAGTTCTGACAACACTAAAACAGGTTTTTTTGTTGCAGTACCAGTTCCTTTCCACGTTGTCCAGGGAAGGCTTACTTTATAATGACCAAGGTGCAGTTTACCATTTTTACAACACGCACATTTCCAGCCTGGTACACAATTCTTTTTGGATGCAATGAAGCATTTTGATACACTTTGAAGTGGTGCAACATGCTGGTAAGCCCTTGATGACAATAACATGTGGGACACCACATCCTGGGGGCTGGGGGATGTTGTCTAAAGTGGAGCGGTGTCCCCCTCCACATTAACGCTAACTGTGTTAAGTACTCCTTGCAACTACGTAGCCGACCTTACACAGCTTTCTTACTATGTACATATGTATGTGTGGTAAAAACACTTAAAAACAGTGATATGTTTGAACGTCACAAAGACCTTTAGTAAACTTAGTTTGCTGATGGGACAGATATGTTTTTGGTTGCAGAAACCTGTGACAAACAAGGTACGGTAGCCGCTACTCTCGGGGGAAACTGAACATATGTTTGCAACATCAATGGGACACAGTATACAATTGGTGCTAGAGTAAGACAAACCTATACCTCCTTCCCTAACAGTAACAGCGACTTACCTCCCCCCTGTAGGGTAATGGTCAGCGAGCCATCTATGATGGTACAACCCTCCAAGTCCATCATATCAGTCAGAGACTGGACAGTGGCTTTATCACATGCTGAAGAAAGACAAGACGAAGAGACAGATGGTAACGGTCAAGAGTATGAAGTGGACACCCCTTCCCCCTCCCCCCTCCCCACCCTCACATTATAAATATCACATTGAACTAAAACAAGTCTAGATCATACTGTACTGTACAAACTAATCAAATAGGTGGAGGGGAGGGGAGGGAGGGGTGGTGGGGGGGGGGGCATTTCAACCATCGAGCTCTACTCATCTTGTGTGCTGCGATAGTGGCTCAACATAATATCCGGATATGACTTGTAAAAGCAAGGTATCTTTCTCACAAACACAGTAAGAATTTTCTTAGCTTTTTAGCGGAAGGGGAGTAGGGGCAAGGAAAGGTGTGGATGGGGGGTTGTTCCAAACACTGAGCATCTCTATCATAAATAATAATGATAATGACGACAATGGTCCGTCACCATGGTGAACCAAAATATGGTCAAGTAAAATGGAATGTATTACAATGAAATTAATTTTAAAGTGAATTTATACCAAAATTTAAAAGCTACAGCAAACACTGCTTCAAAACTTGTGTTCATAGTTGTGCAAGGTCATCCCTTCAAAAGTTGCTTTAATAGCATTGGTTTTAACCTTGAGTGACATTGACGAAGCATGTTCTTATATAATTGGCTATATCCACTAATATATTAAACTAAGAGGTCTCTGTGGATTAACAATTCAGCTCTTCGGAACAAGTGAGTAGTTTTAACCATTTAATCCATGAGGGAAAGATTGTCTCACACAAAAGTTTATATTATATTTCTCTTTTTTTTCCTCAATTGAAATTTTGGACTCGTTTGCCCTTTTCAAATTGAAATTTTGGCAAACTTAAGGATTATGTTTCTGAGAACCTCATATCTTTGCTTTCGTTGTCCAGTATGGTGCCACCAGTTCTATAAAACATACAGAACAGCTTTAATTTGCAAAAGTCAAATTTTGAGGAAACTAGGTACTAAATATGAGACATATCAGTATAATAAATATGATATATAATATAATATTAATAAAATATGTGACATATGAATTCAAGCATATTTAACCATTTACTCATCCATTCATTCATTCTTTGAAAAACTGGATAACATTTCTGTCATATCTGCCATTAAATCTTTCTAATTAAGTGGCGACTCATTTTCTAAAAATGATGTTTTTTTTTTTTTAATATTGTGCAATATCATAACAATTCCATTCCAAATAATAGCTGTATCATTGATCCAATATTGGAGCAATCAATGTGTGACATTCTTCAATTTCCTTCGTAGTAATTGGCAAGATAATGATGTGAGCATTTCGTCATTTTTGTTAAACAAACAGCAAACTCTCTGAAATGAATTTTTACTCATAATTTATGTCATGCCTATTGAATTTCAAGAACAAGATATCAACAAGAGAATTATACAGTAAAGCAAATAACAATAACAACCAAAAAGTTAGTAGGCATTGTGATTCCTCACCTCAAATAACATTCTGAGGGTAACGTTATTGATATAATGATATTTGTCTATAATATTAAGTCACAATATTGTCTCTGCATATATATCTTCAGTCAGAAATGATTCTCTGCTTGATATCCTGTGTTTACAAGATTGCAACTCATGTGACCTCAAGTGACCTTCTACCTCCACAAAGAACAGTGGTTTTTTACTCACTATGGGGCATCCACATGCCAAATATAATCAGATTCATTGCAGTTTCCCTTATATTGAGCTACCAAGTTTACAAGGTTTTTACAATATGACTTCAGGTGACCTCAAATGACCTTTGACTTCATCATAAACAACTAGGGTTTTCTGAATTATTATGGGACATCCCACATGCTAAGTATATGATTTCATCCAGTCTTCCCTCCCCTCTTGCTATATCGTGTTTACAAGGTTTTCAAAGTTTGACCTCTGGTGACCTGGTATGACCTTTGATCCCAGCCAAAAACACTAGCAACTGAGAACTCAATTTGATGCATCTTCTTACAAAATTTGAAGTTCATCTAAGATTAGCATATTGAGTTATTATGTTTACAGCCAAAGCATCACACACAAATATACAAACACACACACACAAACACACGGCATTCATGACTGCGATGATTCCTTTTGCTTTCGGCAAGGAATCAAAAAGATATCATATAGGTGTGGGTGCAGGGTGGATGAGGAGGGTGAGGGTAGAGATGGGAGTTATATCTGGAATAAGACGCAATGATCACCCATTTGGCATCAGTAGTGTGGTAAGGGGGGACACAGGATGGGCACAATGTTTATGTTCTGAGAGGACACTACTGTGTACCATGGACATGACATTTGTCCTCCGCTGTCTAAGGATTGCGAGGATCACGAGGATCACGAGGACAGAGGAGAATGATAGAATATAATCTTAATACTGCCCTACTGATTATCATCTGACAAACAGAGCAGCCAAATTACTGCCAATGCGATTACTTTCCGTTTCAAATATTGTATAATCTTACTCTTTTATTAAGATTTTTGGGTTTGTTCACATGCATTAAAACTTTCAAATTAAAGGCACAAGACTTGGCTTTATAATGTTATATGTTCTTGCTCTGCAATGGAGCAGTAGCCTCTCTGTTTTTTTCCATCTGGAAACTTCACTCATAGATATATTTCTAGCAAATTATCACATACTTCATCTACCGAACCGGGAATTTCTACTAAAAATGTTACAAAATATGACATGAAGTGGAATGTAAAACACATCTAACATCTAACCATTGGTAATAAGTGAACCTACCATACCATAGTAAAGGTGTCATACATTTGTGACCTCCTAAGTATATAGCCTTGCAAAGCTTTAATCAAACCAATGGGACTTAACCTACAACTGCGGTTTGGCACACAGATATAAGTACACACACTAAATTTTTAGTCATAAACATTGATGCAATAATTAGGTAAATCAAAATCAAAATGTAGCCCTTTTCCATCCAGTCGAACCGATCCCACAATAAGGATACAAATCTCCCCCTCCCCCTCCTCCCACCACCCTCACACTACCGTCACCCAACCGACTGAAATGAATGGTGATCACTTACAATAAATTGGTTGTTTGTCTGTAGTTTTTTTACAGAATTATTTATTAAGGAAGAGACTAATTAAGAATTAGCAGCATCTTGAGCCAATTTTCATAAAGTTTACCCCATTAATTTTGCCCATGTATGATGGTTGAGAAAGTCTGGCTTACTTTTAGGACAAGTCCCCAAGCAAGGGGCACAGCTTCTCGCATCAGTGGTGTGGTTGGTATATCCAGTCGGACAATCCTCGCTACAAACGCCTTGGAATAGCTTGTAATGTGACGGGCACTCGTCTGGTAAGATACAGTAGCGATTCATAATCTGAAAGTTAGGAAATAAGAACTTGAGTCAAAATTTACTAGCGAAATATTGAGTCCAGTTTATCAGAAATATCTTGCTCCTGGCAAGATTTGTAAAAGTTTAACAGCTGTGATCTACCACTGGAAAGACATTCCACTCACAAAATGTCTTAATTCCGCTCACAAAATGTCTTAATTTGACAAGTCTGAAACAAGGATGGTAAAGGTTGTTTGAATAACTACTGGCAAAATTAAATCTGTCTGAATTCCAAAACTAATTGTTAAAACTGGGTGTTTTCACAATGAAAGCCTTGTCAAGTTTCTTTTTCTAGTGGTGTAACATTAATGTTCATCTTCATGATATAAGGAATGTGCAGAAGTACGACAATCAAACTCCATCATACATGGAGACAATACAACAAAAATACTGAATCAAAGATAAACCATAGCTTATAGTTCCAGGTCATGAGAACGTATCAAATCCTTAATCTAATAGACGTCATGTATTACATAGATGACTTTCAAAATAGGAAAAACCCTCCCCTATCCCCTCCCCCACCCTTACCTCCAACCTATCCCCTCCCCCTCATAAAAAAAAGGAACCAGTGGCAACCATCTTGTCAAGCAGGCTCAGCCTATACAGCAAATTTTACTGCAGTGTTCATACTCGACTTTTTCCATATAAACTGTGGAGTTTCTAGTTTTTCCCTCCATTAAAACTTTTGAGCTTTGTGGTTTAGAACTGAATACCCTGTTGGAAAGTAAGTATGCTGGTCTTAATCATCTATACACTGAGTTAGATCTTCGACGACAATTCACACTTTCAACATTTCATCTGTTCACTATATTCATTCATCCACATATTTTTTTTCTTCTTCACAACTGTTTTATCTCTTCACTGATTCGAACGAAGGCATCCTCCTCTCGTTCATCATCGATGAGAAAGCACATGTAGGTCTATCCTGACATATATAATACACTGGTACTGCAAATTGTACGGTTGACCTACCAGTGTACTTTGGTATACCGGTTCCCTTTCCGGTTGTACTTTCACTTACTTTTAATAGTGCTTTATGATTAGACAAGTCACTATAAAAAAATTAACTCAAAGTTGTCATAGAAAGTTACTCTCTAGTAGCATATCCGGATGAAAGAGCTGAGGAAAGCATTTTTTTTCCTTCCTATTCTTTTGCAATTCAACAATTTACGAAAGCTCAGATTATTAAACAGCATCCTACATAGAATCTGCTGATTGAACAGTTTCTATGTTTTATTTTTCTTTAAGCACATTGTATCCATTATCTTCAACAGATGAAACCATCCCGACACAAAAACAAACAGTCCCGACTGGAAATACAAAAAAACGTAATTAAATTCTACGAAAAGCACTGAAGGGATGTGTTGAAGGGTTTTATACCCGGGCATCTGGTTTGTCCCATCATTATATATGAAACAAAGAAAAATTATACATCTGAAGTAAAAAAGAAAGCTGTTGTTTTTCAGGGCCAAAAAAAATGCTCCTACAATGATGTTAATTATTCTGACTGCAGGCAGGATTTTAAAAATTCTAACCGCCAAACCAGTATACCAACTAACAAGGAGACAAAAAAAATTAGATCAGATACAGTATGACACAGGCAGATGTGTGGAAAGTTTTTGATCTACAACGTCCGGCAGTTCCACTGCATAGGGTTTTAACACCAACGAACCTTGCAGTGCTATGGAGTACTGCCATAGGCGTAGGAGGCGGGGAGGCTGGGGGGCCTGCAGCCCCCCAACCAAACTTTTTTGTGAAAATTTGGGCAATATGATGAGAATTTTTCGAGCACCTACTTTCGAGCAGAATCTGCAATGTGTTTTTCAATGGTTAAACTGATATTATTATTATCATTATTATTGTAACGACTTCCCAATAACTATAACCAATATGGAATGGTAATAACAAATGATTGTATGTTGTTGGCATGCGATGTACTAACCGATGCATGCCTATATGATATGCACATTAACATGTTGAATGCGAAAAAAATTTGGTTATATTTTTCGGGCAAGTCGTTACAGCCCCCACAAATCAAATTGGGCTCCTACACCTATGAGTACTGCATGTATAGATGTATAAAATATTTTTAAATGTATAAAAATATTTGTAACGTTTAATCAATTGGGGAGGAGGACGGTATTTGTGTAACAGGGTTGGAAAATTGTAGAAATGTCAACGAGCAGACTTGGGCATTTAATGGAGAAAGTGGAGGACATTTAAAGGCATTGAAGACTCGCTGCAAACCGTGTGCGGCTATCTGAAAAAGTTAACTATCCGTTGCTTGCAAGTGAAGTTTTTTTGTGTCGCTACAAAATGCAGACAGTAATGACGTGATACCTTGTTAACTTTAGCTGGACCTGAGATGTCCATCGCTGTATCCTTTGTACACTGTGCTGTGGGTATTGACCGCAGCTGTATGTACTGACTGCACACTAGTGTCTAATTACCGACGGTAGGAAGCTGTGTGTTTGTTTTTTCTGGGATCGATGGTGGTGTCTAATACTTCTGTTACACCTCATTCGAAACTAGGTCAGATTACCGGCATTAGACGTTTCTTTTTGCGCGAGTCTTCACACCCTTTAATCTACTCCGGTTATACTGGCCGCCCTTCTTGTACTCCCTAAGATTAGATGTATATATGTATCAAGTATGAACATCCTTGAAGGTTTTGATTTTGATTTTGATTTTAGATTATAATTACAATTTACAAAGGCATTTGACCTGCTCCCACTTTCTCCCATCAAAAACCAACTCCCCTTATGGACATTATTTACTTGTATAAAATTCAAAAACACACCCTGATAATATTACATATAAATATATATCAATAGATATTTATATAACTTGAGCGTGTTGCTTTACTGTGATCTACATCTTCGAGTGTCTAAGAAAACGTCTTGCTGCGCCGCGGAGAGTCACAGCCTTGACACGGTTGGCTATATCATTGCATATTCTAATACAAATCATTTGATAGCATTCAAATGAACATCTACGTATTGATTTCTCTCTCCCTTTTCTGCATTTCCAGCTCATTTCTCAATTTATTACAATTCTACCCCACACTGATGTTTTTCTTGAATGTCAGGGGTAGGAAGAGAAAAGAAAAACATTAATAAAACTCAACTGAGCTTGAAAACTAAGAAGAAGGGATAAGTAAAGACTACCTGTAATATAGTGTTGCAATTTTGAGGCTTAATAGTATTTTGTTCAAGTCACAGAAAGCTGATAGCTTTTTCTTGGAATGTACTTTTTGTTTGAACTTGGGTTTCTCTAATAGGAGCTGGTACCAAGCCGAAGTTATAAATATTGTAGTAAATATATAAGTTCCTGATTCTGGATCCAGGGGCAAAGGCTAAAAAAAAAAAAGTTGTTTTAAAAATATTGGACAAGTTCTGAGGGGGCCAGACATCATGAATTTGTATGAGCATAACATTAGACTAAAAAAAAAAATAATCATGATGAGCCCGAAATACACAATTGCCACCATTTTGTCAACAAAAAAAAAACATTAGACTAATTAATTCATGATTTACTTTTACAAAGTGTGGTAAGGGCCTGCCAATACGACATGCATGCACACGGTTAACGGACCGTGCTGGATACCGCGGTTAAAACAGTAAATGGTTCTGGAAAACAGTCGTTTACCATTCAGTAACTAAACTGAAATCTTCAACACTCATAATTGTCATTATAGACATTATAATCCACATATGCACTGCTTGCCATAAACACCCATAATAGCTTGCGACTGTCCATCGTGAGAAGGCAACCTAACTGAATCCTATCATTATTCCTCATTTATGAATATCAGGCTACAAAATGAGTATTTACCTTGGTAATGGGTGAGTCTCTTGGTTAACATATGAGACAGAAAGAGTAGACCCAACACATATAATAATGATGATAACCACATGGCATACTGTCTAAATTTCAAAAACTAAATATTTAAATTATTTAAATAGACATCCTGGTACTGAATTCGTTATCGTTGACATCAGCAATGAAAAAAGTATCATGTCTAACATATCTTAGAACAAGGGAAAATGTGTTCATTTTCCGTCATAATATCAAATGATCGAATTTGATTGAATGATTGAAATTGAAATCGACATTGAATGATTGAAATGACTGAAATTGAATCAAAATTGGCCTTCCCTAGACCATAAGATGTGGTATTCACCTCATTACCCCTGGTAGCTTCAAAACAGCTTTCCTAGCCGTGCCATGACAATATCTCAACAGCAACTGCAAGCTCGCTATCAAGATCACGAGCTCGCTATCAAGATAAAAACCTGTTCGACCTTCCGACCTCCTCGAGTGCCTTATTACATTTTGAAATACGATTCACTGGAGCCTAAACGTTTCATCACATGCCAATGATCATGACCACCATTTCAAATGTTCCATGTGAATGCTCTGGCGGTTAGAACACGGAAAACCGCAAATACCCTTGCTATTTTTGGGGGGGGAGAGGAGTTGTTCCCCCCCCCCCTTCCTTGTATTTTACTTTCTATTGTATTCATGACTCTGATCACAAAAAGCGCAATCAATCCCAATGCGAACAGAGCCGCTGACAAAGGATATCTTTAAGTTGAACCACTTCCGAATTTTCATCGCCATCTCTTTAAAGCAGACATTTGTCCTTGGTGGCTAATTCCCAGTCAAATTTTACCAAAAACATGAGTGTATTTATTGCAATTGTTCAAATGAGTGTTGAGTAAGTAGAAATAGTAACAGTTCTGTTCAGATTCAGAAAATTTGCAACCACCAAAAACCTTTCCATATTTATCACGCATAAAGGGTGCACCCATATATTTTCAATTTTGTGTTTTATTTCCAGCTGAAACTTGACCATAGCAAAGGTAAAACTCTACCACCATGTGATGGGGATTGTCATAGAAACAATGGCCATACATTTATCAAATATGAAGGCAAAAAAATTGTCTTAAAAGAAACCTTTGCAGAAACAGCTCTTTTTCAACCAGAAAATATTTTGGCAATAACCTATGAAAGAAAACAGTCTACCTTCTATCTGTAATTTATTCTGAACAGTTCCACTTGGACAAGACCTAATAACAGGTCCCATTGGAAACGAAAGTTCGAAAAAGCAACATAATGGGTAGGTGGATTTTAGTCGGAAAAATCTTAACCAGAAAGTCAATTGGCTTATAGATTCCTCGCCACAATTCATATGAGAACATTTCATGTGATCAAAAAGATTCTTGCACAACTGCTCACCTATATTTCAATTATTGTGTTTACAAGTTTCAAGACTCTGATCTCCAGTAGATTCTCAAATGACATCAAACAAAAAAACTACATCAGGGGAATACTTAGCAGAAAAGGCTTTTGTTCCCTTTTCCAAAAGTGCTGCAATTTTTAGTATTTTTTTTCTCATCTTTGTTTGCAATTTACCAGCAGTTCCACTTGGACCAAGCCCAAATTGGAGCTTTGGCAAGCAAGACAATGGGAAGTGGAGTTTTAGTCTGAATAATTGTCTGAAATTCTTTGTAGAGCAGGCTTATTTTCTTATCTCTTACTAATTTCAAAACGAATTTCCAAAGCCATTGTTTGGCAATTTCGGGCACTTCGCCTCTTTGTTTTCAGTTTACCTGAACAGTTCCACTTGGACAAGACCCAACGCAGGTCCCATTGGAGATGAAGTTCTTGCAAGCCACACAATGGGTAGCAGAGTTGCCACTACACCCTCCTAGGCACTCAGGATGGCAGCATGTATCAGGCTTTTGTGTGTGGCATGAATGAGGACAGGCAGCTGAACAAACTGAGTGGGAAGAGAAAAAAATATAGGGTTAGTTTTAATAAACTTCCAATGAATAAAATATAAATAAAAAACTGGCCACTGGCAGCAAAAAATGATTCTATACATTTTAATACCCATCTTTTCTTTTATTTTTTATTATTATCATCAACCTTCCTTAAAAATTCCACATGTGTTTTTCTTGGCCTGCAAAGAAAGCAAGAGAAAGTCTGTAATATTGAGGAGCTAGCTGTCAATGGGCAAAAATCCAAGTGCAAAATAATTTTCATTTTGTTCCATATTTGCCCATCACCATTTCTTGTGGAGCAAAAAAAACAAAAAAACAGGAGGCATCGGGATGTTAATTTCAGTCCATTGAATGTACGGTATATTTTAACATTGCAGTCTTTAAGGTGAACATCCAATGTGTGTCATCATCTGGGGGAAACGGCTTTGCAGCACCAAACAGTGGTGGGTCGTCAGCTATCCGATCTTCAGCACCATTGTCACAGGATGGAGAATGTCCCTGACAGTATTCAAATGTCGAAAATGGCAGCTACGGGGATCTAAATGGGTACAAGGTTGGCTTAGAAATACCCTACAGTGTATTATCATCAAGCTCTATATTCATCAGATTCACCAGCAAGATTTGGTACTTTGAAGCAAACCGATTATTGCTCAACACATAGTGGTGCTCAACTCAGTGCTCAACTCAAGGAGTGTTAGCTCAGTGGTTAACGCCGGTGCCTTTCAATCATAAGGTCCCGAGTTTGAGTCACTCCAAGATTAATGTATGTCATCCAGTTACAGAGTTGTTGACAATTCATAATCATGGACGTTAAATATGAATCTAAGAGACTGACTTCGGTCAGCTTGCGGCTTTGATAAGCCAATGAGGCTTCTTCGCGAGTTCCTGCTTGCTGGAGGATCTAAAATACATACATAGAGGGATTCTTACATAAGTTTTGTAATTCTTTTGAACGCGCAGTTAAGAGAGTATCACATTTATTGTAATGGCTGTGATTGGTGATGCTGGTTGGGCTAAGATCTGTACATATTCACAATGTGAAACCTTCTCTCCTTTCCCCAACCCAGCCAAAAACACAGGGAGGAAAACATGTCGTTCTTTCTATTACACGTTTGGAATTTAGAAAACCAAAAAGTTTAAATTTCTATTACATATCAATACGCCCCCACACCATACAAAATGATAACTCAACAATCACATGGATTAAGGTAAGTTCAGAAATTGGTTTCCACTACGTAAGTTATGATAAGCCTTGAAATAAGTGTCCTATGAACACAACCAGTCAGGCAATGACCATAACGCAACTTTTCCATCTGAATCTCTCTCTCTCTCCGCCTCTCACTTGCTCTTTCTTCCTTTTCGTTTTTCCCCCAGCTAGACTCAGATCTTTGGGCGAACCATTTACCAAGATGTACATCACATCAACCAAACATCAACTGGGCCCCATGTCTGTTTGTCTATTTTATATTATTCCATTCTTTTTTTCCTTATTATTTTTGTCTCTCTTCTTTTTTTCTTCTTTTATTTTTTGTCTCATTATCCCAAGGGAACCTCACAATTGATGTCCCTTTATTTTCTCTGTGACAGTACTAAACAAATACGACAGCATTCCAATAACCTTTCATTGCCCAATGGGGAAAAAAGACCCTAGCAATATTTCAGAAGAATTTTTTTTCTTTTCAAGGCTCTAAAGCACATATTACCAGTTATTTCCTCGACTGCAGGAGCACGCACCTGTTTGCTTCAAATGCTTGGAGGGGTGGGAGGGAGAAACATGTAATGCTACTATTGTGTAGTCACGTTCAGACGATGCAGTCAAAAGCCAGTGTTGTATATATATGTGCTGTTTTGTCTCCACCTGCTTCTAATGGGGAATGTAATAAGGTATGGGCAGTTTACAGGAAGCAATGTCATGGCCAGGCATAACTTGGAATGCACCACAAGATGCATTCTGTGAAAATCTTTCCTTCTCTAGTTTTTTAGTTTCTGGTTTCATTTTAAATTAAGCGTTATTAACAAATAGTTTTGCACAAGTAATTAAGTTTATTATGTAATTAAAACATAATCAACTATCAGTACAATTAATTTACGGAAGACTTTTTGGTAGGAAGGAGGGGAGGAGGGAGTAGCAAGTGTATTTATAACTTTCTTGAGCATTTGCAAGTTTAAACTGATGTTTGTTTGGGTTCGCTTCTCTATCAATCAAATTGAAATTCAAAAAATACGGGATTCTCCTCAGTCAAATATCTGTGCACATAAAAGTCTCCTGACAAGCGGCTTGAAATTGGCTGGTTAAGAAGTTCCCCTTTTTTCTTCTCCCTCCCTCCCTTTTTCTTTTTTTTTCTCCTTTTGTTGCAGGATTTCCCTGCCATGCTTCACAAGTTACCCACAATGCCATCACAGGGTGTTAGCTTCAGTGTCCACTGTATGGTGGGATCTTTTTTATATAAAGGAAACAATGTCCTCAAAGCTAAAGGACAGAGAGAGCAAAAAAAAACTAAGAATGTTTACAAAGAGCTGACTTTCTTTCAGAAACTTCATCCTTTTATGAAGGACAATAGGCTATACCTGTCTTGTGAATCTTACAAAGACATAGAGGAGAATTGGTCAGCAATGCCAATAAATGTATACCAGTATCTGGACTTGTGACATTCCTCACTGACACCAGAAGCAGGTTAGATCTATATATATATATATATGTGACCAAGCTATGTTGCACAGGGTTCTTGATGAGTGAGTCACAACACACACATGACCACCACCACTACAGTGGTTGGCTCTGGTTCTTCTGTTGTCAAGACTCCTTTTGACTCTTGTTGACTTCAGTTTGTAACTGTAATCCCATTATTGTGTTGAGACCAAATTAGATGATGTTAGGAGGATGACTGGGCTGTGCTATACAACACCGTCAGAACATTGCTCATCCAGAATGGAAACTTTCACTCGTCTGTGCAGTGAAAGTGGCAACTAACTAATGGGGGGGAGGGGGGGTCTCTTGGCTAAGTTACGTACATTGTGTAGTATCCCTTCCGTTTCTAAGGGGAGTCGTGAGACACATTTTAGACGACGGTCACACAGTCACAGTCACAGTCTCAATGCAAGGGGACTGGGGTTTTGTTTCTTTGATTTCTGCCAATTAATCACAATGATGTACATTTCTTAATACATAGTTATAGCAATGCGGCAGCGGGACCAGAAGTAAGATAACTTTTTGAGTCTGGTCCTTACAATGTAAAAGGAGAAAATTATCTTTTGTATAGAGAAAAGGAAAAACAATAGAACATATAGAAAACAGGGTTGAGAAGCGATCAGTATTTTGATCGGTAGGTCTTCATGCCCCAGGTGCTTACTTGGGTGACTTTTCTTTGAGCAGAAACCTATAGCATGGTCCTACAAGGACTTTAGCAACAGTATAACACAGCTATCTATTCATTAAATTCTTTGCCCCCCTCCCTTTTCATCCTTTTTTGGGGGATGGGAAAGGTAGAGAATGGAAGGTGGATAGGAGGGAGAGAAGGATCACAAAAGAAACTTAAAGGGTAAACTAGCAATTTAAAACTGTTTCTTCAAATTCTGCGTTCTTCGGTCAACCAATGTAGTTAATACATGACCACATTCAGTTGGGCTTTATAGTATCAATCACAGTCTGATGATCTTCTGAAAGATCAGGAAGAAGGTCTGGTAGTGTTTTCATTATTTTTGTGTTGAGTCCCCAACACTATTCAATAAAGAAATGTTTTACCAATGGACCAAAATGGTGCACAACCTTTGTGATGCTCGCCCGTTTTTCTATGACATTATTAGGCTAGGCTGCAGTATATCTGCAGCCCTATGTATGGCCCTATGCAGGTATGTTCCAGCCCTTCTCAAAGTGCTAGCACTTATATTTCCAAAAGTCACGGATATTCTAGCCGTACTGATCAGTTTTTTTCGCAGACAATTGCTGCAATTCTATAAACCATCATCAAATTTCGTACTCGTGTTTCTTGGCAGGAAGGGAATATTTCCCACTGCAAATGGCAGCCAGCTGTTCTGCGATTTTGTCCACAACATTCATCTTGAAAGGTCATTGCTAGGCTTGGACTTCGGGACTCATAACATATTGGGAGTCGCATCACCCCTTCCCTGCCTTAGGCATCATGACTATATGTTCTATATTCTATACAACCACATACAAACAAAAACCAGAACAGAGGTATACACGGTCAGTTCATCTTGCAGTTAATGACTTAAAGGAATAGTGTGTGCAGTAGATATTTACCAGCAAATTGCTTTCCATACTTAAATAAGCAACTGTTAGAAGATTGAGATTTACTGCACATGGTTTACTTTTTCTCTCTGAGACTAAATGCATTGTTAATCTTGCTAAGCACTGTTTATCATTTTGGAAAGATCATTACATTTGTTTACTAGAAAAGTTCTTTTGCTCCCAGGAAGTTATCACAGCTTAGGTGGTCAACATCTCCTTCCAATTATCAACCCTTGGGTTGATTTTCACATCATGTGTCTTCCCCTCACTGTTTATCAATACTGCCAAATAATTAACTCTGTATGTTCCCTATTGTTGTCTTTAGGTATCTCTTAACCTCCCTTGTAGACAGGTAGTCTGGGCTGACCAGTTGTCCAAGTATGGTATGGGAGTAACTTCCTGACCAGCCATGTGACCTTGTGACATAGTGTAGAGTATATAAAGTGTGGTTCATCCAGGTAGTCAGGAACAGTGTTACCAGCGTTATCGTTTTTACACTAGATTAAGCGGTTTTAGACTTTTCTGGTGTTCTAGCGTACGTTTTTTCAAAATTGGCCAAATCTAGCGTTTTTTGCCCTAAATTGATGGTTCACAAAAAATTGCACGTATCCGAAACATTGGAGGTGAAATTACTGCTTGGCAACACACTGAACCTATTTATATGTTACTTTTACACAAAGTTATCGCGATCGATATATTTATTATGAATAACGCAGAACGTACTTACAGCTGAGGCGCATGTAGTAAACGTGAGGAGCGGAACTGTGGTGAGTTTATGTACACACTACGTACACAGCCTAACCGCGGATTGAGACGAGAATCATTTCTTGCAGTTATATTTTGTCTGAATTAGTTGTAATTTTGTTGATTCTACAGTTGTTTTGTTATGATTCTGAGCCATTATGACTTGAAATTTGTTAAAATAATCATAAAACTGTCTATCATATGAATAAGTGCAACTTGTGATGGAAGGTAATAGGATACATGACATATGTTCATGTAAATCTATATCTAGCGTTTTCTGGGGTTTTACTTTTGCAAATCTAGCGTTTTTTTGGCATCTGCCGCTAGTAACGCTGCATGCAGGTAGTCAGGGAGTTGCTCCATAACAACTTCCTGGTTCATCTCTGTGTAAAGGGTCTTTTACATCTCATCTTGCGATATGAGAATTAGGTCTTCTTCATCTTATCAGAGAAGCCTTAGTGAATACATCATAAAGTAGCCTCTCACATATCTTGTTTGCCATCTCATTTTTGGTACATTGTCATACACCCCGATGACAAAGGAGTAACTCACTACACCGACTTAAAATATTTGAGTTTATGTAGTTACCCAAAGCTAAGCTCTTATACAGTGCTCAAAGCCTGCCACATTCATGATACTTTATTAATAATGTTTTGGGTTTGTTTGTTTTTTGTTCTTTTCAAAAAAGATCTGTTTTCATTCTTGACTGATTTCATTACTTCTAAGTTCCATAGTGCAAAATTTTGACCAACAAGATATTAAAATGATTAGGCCTCTACCATTCATTTTAACGATGGCCCTTGAAAAACTGATGTTGTTTAGTAAGAAGAGAAATTGCAGGTACAGTTACTAAATTTTTTAACCGACTATACAAGGGAGATGTATACATAAAATGCACATATTAATTGGTATTGTGTACTAACGACTAGCATATGAAATATGCGCATACATGTATATACATAGCATCAATATATCTACATCATTTAACTACTACTACTATGGCTAACCATGTAACACACAAACATATCTATATATGAGTGTGTGTGCTATGTACAATATAATCAGGATTGGTAAGCCACCTGGCACTGGGACTCTTTTATCACTGATACCCGGCTGTCACACTCTACACTGTCTATAAAAACTGACAGATGTTTGGTAACCAAAATAAACCAGAAAAAGAAAAATGTTTAAGTAGTTCCGATGCCCAAGCACAAATTCAAAGTGTGGTAAAAAGCCATATATGTTAATATTCATGAACTTGTGCACGCCAAGATGAAGAAGAGGGATTATCCATTGACTAATTTGGCGGCAATATAAAAATGTATGAATATTAATGAGGTCAAATGTTATGATCTCATAATAAGCATGTATCTATGTAC
This sequence comes from Apostichopus californicus, assembly GCA_020650975.1. Lineage (NCBI taxonomy): Eukaryota > Metazoa > Echinodermata > Holothuroidea > Aspidochirotida > Stichopodidae > Apostichopus > Apostichopus californicus. The sequence continues at coordinate 21,746 of JAIPMN010000374.1, forward strand.
AGTTTACATTGTTATATCCAAGTACATACGTATAAAGCTTACTAGACATATTGTTTCAGAGATATCTAATTAGGGAATTTTATTGTTCACTGATTAATATTCATGATATTCACACAAACAAAAACAACACAGTTGATTGTATGAATCAGCTAATAGTCCCACCACGGTATAAACTGCCAAGATGCTTCCTCATCACACACCTTGCTTCCTCTAAATGTAATTTGTTCCCCCCTAAAAAGAGACATTTTTACAAGAGGAGAGAAAACAAATTACAGTCTTGTATCACAGCAGCAGCCTGAAGTCATTGAACCCTGCTTCTAAAAGATTCTTGTGTCAAAAATCAGTTGGGATGTCTCCTTAGATGTGGGTGCTACTACCTACATCTCTTACAGCCAGTGCAGACAACATGAGTAATGGCTGCCAGTTGTTATGAGTGGGTGGTACAGGCTGACAAACAAACAATTCTGGGAATTTATTTATACACTCCGCTACCTCTGTTCCAATTTCTTTTCTTGAGATATTACAATCCTTGTTCCCCCCTCAAATGAAACAATTTTGCCTGGTAATATCATAAAGTATTTAACCTTAAAGAAGTTGAGGTTTGGGTGACTGGAATAAAAGCCTTCAAGTAAGTTAAGTACATTCCACAAATAAAGAGGCCAAATAACTACTGCAGCAGCCAAGAGTTCCTAGTGAATCAATCTGTCCTCCCTGCAAATGCTTGTCTGCACAAGCAATTATTATCTTCTTTTTTTTTAATTGGTGAACATAATTTTAATGTTTACACAAATTTTGTGATAGTACACAAGGTTGTGACACATAATCCCCATGACTTGGGGTTCTGATAACAATTGTGAAATAAAACTCAAACAGAAATTTGAAGTTAGCACATTAAAAGATTAAAAGGTTACATCTGAAATTTCTCACAAAATACATTCAACACAACTTTCCTACTACTAACCACACAACACAATTTACTGCCAAATTGTATTATAAGAAAAAAAATAATAATAATAATAACTTCAAGTTTTATTTTATAAAACTTTCTCAGATTTTTCCTCAATTTATTTACTTTCATTATTTGTCTGTTCTTCTTTCTAAATATGTTTTTACAATTTTTCTTAATTTCAAACTGAATTGTCTGCAAGTGTTATTTTTGCTGTCAACGTTGTGTAATGAAATGATTGCAACAACTTTCTTGAATTGGCAAAGGAAAATGAAAATGCAGCTTTGCCCAGTTCAGTGAAATGAAGTTTTGTTAACTTATAAATGAGGTTCATGATTGAGAGTAACCCATATTGTTTGTTAGGGAGATTAAAGGTTACAATAAACCACAAGACCAATATGTCATATTCAGATATTTACAAACAATAATTCTTTCCTTTTCCCCAGGTTATAGTAAGGAACTCAGATTTGATCTTTTATGTCTCTCTCTCTCTCACTCTCTCCCTCTCTCTGTTGTTAATATTTTATCCCATGGGAACTTAACTATATTTAAAAATTGTATTCCTATACAGCAAATCTTATCAGGTGGCACCATATGGCTGCACAATAGGCAAAATAACGCATACATATATATATATATTTACAGGCAAATATGCAAAAATTTGACTGAAAAAAAGATATGAACAAAATGGCCCCGGGTACAAGATTTAGTACCAGTCGTGTGGAAACAACAGAGAAAATACAACAAGCACCTGGACTGGAATGTCAGTCTTTGGGTGTTACGATCCAAAATCGATAAACTTCCCTCTGGCATAATGAGTTGCAACGATATAAACAGGTACTTGATGAAGTGTTTGCAACTATTACTAAAATAATAAAGAATGTAACAAACAACAAGCAATAAACACAAACAGCTATAAAACAGTTCAGAAATATTTGCTGACTATTTTATTTTTTATTTCATTTTTTTTTTTTTTTTTTTTTTTTTTTTTTTTTTTTGGTTTAAATTTTGTTATGGAGTTCCAAAGCTACATATTTGTTATGACAACAGCCAAGTCTGGTGTGAGCACTTTCTTGAAATATCTAGTTCAAGATACTTTCCATGCACCTTCTGTCTTCAAAACAAAATTCCTAAATGTTTGACCTTAGAACAGCTATTTGTGTCTTTGAGCAGAACTTTTTGACAACAACATGAAACTGAAACCACCAAACTATTGGAAGAAGGAAAAAAATCCAGGTGTAAACCAATTTATACCATACAATCCACTGACCAAATATTTCTATAACACTTCCCCCACCCCCCCCCTCCCCTCACCCTCCCATTCTTACATTCATTAATATTGTACAAACTTATCTCAAATTCATCAGTCAATTCATCCATTGTTTTGAAATTTAACATTTATTAATGTGTATATATATATATTATATATATTATATATATCCTAGTGCATAAAATTATTTAACTTATTACAACAACAAAGTTGTATGCATAATTTTTTTTTTTTTTTAGCCAAACAGCAAAATTGATATCAATTTTTTAGAAACTTATAAAAAGGCAATTTGGCTACAAAACAAAATCACAGCAATGAGTTATAATGGTTTGCATTTTTGAGGTCTTTTGTTTTTAATTAGTTACTACTAGCTACTGATGATGCAAGGTTCTTTCATATTTTCATATTTCATATGATCCACATCATAAATTCTATATGATGTGTTGATTGTTTCCTTGGGGATGTATTTGATGATGCTAGGCCTTTCCTCTCCTCTCCTCTTCCACCTCCTCATCCTCGTCCTTGCATCATCTGTGATGATGAATGCAAACAAACAACTAGCATGCTCCACCCATAGAGGCACAAAAAAATATATATATAACACTTCCACCATAAGATGTGAAACCTAATACCTTGTTTACAAGAATTTGTTATTACAACGGGCACAAGAACATGCTGATGTCATCTACGATAGGCCAAGTTTAAAGGGACTAGGCACGCAAACTTTTGATCGCTCTTTTAGCTACATAAACAGTTGTTGAATAGTCTCCCTGAATGGCCCATTCTTAATCTTTGTCACACGAAAGAGACAGGGGGGAAAAAAAGGGAAATAGCGGGGTTAGGTCAACATGGAATTTTGCCAGTGATAGGGAGAAGTTCACAGAGTGTTTCATAACAAAAAGGGTGGGGGGAGAGAGAGAGAGAGAGAGAGAGAGAGAAAGATAAAAACAAAGTACAGCCACCTGGGAAATGAGGACACAAAACAAAGAGGAAATTTAGACTTTGCTCACTGTGTCCTCTGAGATGCTTCCACTTGAACCATACAGAGTAATTACCATCCCAATGGAGAGAGAAAATTGCTCCCGAATATAAATAAAGCATTCTGTTTATACAAGGTGTAGTGCTTACTCTGTCACAACAACTGATAATG
>JAIPMN010000375.1:9339-22601 GCA_020650975.1 Apostichopus californicus
TCAGAAAACAATCAGAGAAAAATCTCTTTAATATGGGTTTTTTTGGGGGAGTTTGTCTGACATTATGAAAACATTTTCTTGGAAGTTCATGCCATTTGATTTAATAAATAAATATGAAAGTAAATGTTCATTTCTAGAAAATTATACTGTATGCTGAAATGGTAATTTTATTTGGAATAATGATCTCATAAGTACTGGTACCATTTAATTTATATCATAATTTTGGTATGTCAGCGGTAAGATGACACATATACTCCAATGCCATACCCACAGTTCTGACATGCCCACGCACACTGGTAGATCTGCAATCCTGTTGTACCGTGGCGTGGGAAAGTACGATGCAGTATTTGAGAGGAGACAGGTGCAGCAGAAAAGAGAGTTAGTAGTCTGCGTTAGAAAACCTCATTGTGTTTGTCACATCTCACTAGTCGTCATTTTAAGGAATATTTAATATTTATACTTTAATAAGCTCTGTAGAATATGTTCGATTTATGTCTCCCAGCTATATCTAGCACCAAGGACTTAACAAGAAAAACAAATGTATTAACCTGTTATCGGAAACAAATAAGTAAATAATAGGTAACCGTACTTGTAAAGCTTTTTTTTTTTTTTTTTTTTTTTATAATTNNTTTTTTTTTTTTTTTTTTTTTTTTATAATTGTAAAAGCGTTTTGTAAAGCTAGCTTTCAACTATCTCAATTTTCTCTCTTTCTTTCCCTCTCAAATGAAACTGAAGGGACAATCTCCATTGGTAAATTAATCACCTATGCACTTCACCTCACACCTCTCTCGACAATATTCGAGCTGAATCACTTTTTGAAGATCTAGAACCGGAGTTCATTGCAATACCATTACCGATCACACTGAGCCACCGACTACTGTAGGTACATACAGTATATATATGCAGTACCTACAGTAGATCTAGCCTTTACTCCCGTACGGTGTTGAATTACTCTCAGCGGTCTCACCTGCTTCTCTTGAGTTCCCCCGATTCACTGACTTATTACGCCAGCATACGCATCAATTAAGGAAATCTATACAGCAGATGTATCTGTGTCAGGCTTAAATAGCACTTAATGCATACTTTCGGGTTTTTTTGGCCATATAAATATACCCAGGCTGAATTTACAGTACATATGCAATAATTTGCAAACTGTACAATACCATGCACAAGCAGAGATAAAGCACAATAACAATATGTTCACCTCCCTGTACGGCAGCCAGAACAGTGAAATTTTGTGAGAAACGGTAGTCGGTTAGCGGTTACTTTTCCTTTCCGATACTAAGGGGAAGTTAACATGCGAGCAATGACTTGCTAGGTTTGATACTTCCCTGTATCTCTAATTGCAGTACATTAGCACACACTAACTGACTGAGATATGCCTGTGTTGTTCTGAATCAATAACTGTGGTTTTAGACAATAGTATTAACAAGGAACTACTGTGTCATGGGTTAAATGGATCATTGTTCCTATCAGTTATAAATACATGTATATATATTGTATACATGCTGTGGTATCATGTGATGACCGTATACTGTACGATTTCATTTCTTTGTAGTAATATATATATATGTGTGAAATAATCTATGTATTGAATAAACAGATTTTGGCATACCATATCAGGGTCTTGTTGATGTTTGGTCAAACGGTTAAGTTAAGCAACACTGTGTAGGAGCTTACATACTGTAGCATAGCAGAATGCTTGAATGTCACATTAAGACATTAACAGACATTTAGAAACCTGAACTGGTTTCAGTATTTGCTTGGTTTCCTTGATTACCTGTTGGCTCACAACTTATACACTATTGCTATATATACCTTGTCTACTGTTCAGTATCTGGTTCTGGTAAACTCTGATGTCTGGTCAATTTTGGATTATAAGAGGAGAGCTGAACACGGGAAGATGTCAGCGCTAAATTATAACCAAATGTCCCAAAGTAAGGCATCCTATCTAGACGCTGTACACAGATGGTTTATAAGTTATTCAAGAAACAGGTGTGACATTGAGGAAGCGATGTAAATTTCTAAACGACATAGCTTACAGTACCTGTCAAACATGTGACAGTGACTATGATGAAAACAAACTGCCAGTTGATATGTGTGCAAAAATGAGTAGTTAAAGAAGTTCTTTGGCCTAAGAATAAGGAGAGTAGGAACAGTTACCATGTTAGTTCTTTGGTTTCCATTTATTTATGATCAAAATTTACAAACTGTTCCTTTGTATACTGTGTAAACAGGGAGGTACTAAGAGAACTGTTCCTTTGTATTATGTATTCTGTGTAATCAGGGAGCTACTAAGGAAAACTGTTCCTTTGTATACTGTGTAGTCAGGGAGGTACTAAGGGAAAATGTTCCTTTGTATACTGGGTAATCAGGGAGGTACAAAGGAAAACTGTGCCTTTGTAAACTGTGTAATCAGGGAGGAACTAAGGGAAACTGTGCCTTTGTAAACTGTGTAATCAGGAAGCTCCTACTTTGACCAGAATGAAAAGTTCCTGCTACTACTGAGGGACAAAGAGAAAAGGTTCTCTGTATTGGCTTAAAAGTTTCAGCATGATAAGAAGGGTGTAAGTAAAAGGTACAAACATTCCCAGGAAAAGGGCAGAATTGAAGACATATTTTTGTTACATGTAGAATACATGTATGCAAAAATCATCAATTTAAGGATAATAAGCAAGTGCTCTTGTAAGGCATCGAAATTTGTTATTGAACCCTAAGAAACGAAACTTCAAACCCAGAAACGAAACCATAAATTTTGTAGAACCACACCCATGTTTAACAAGAGATTAAAACTCCTGAATATTGGACGGTCACATGGTTGGTACCGTTATTTAGCAAGCAATAAATGCCAACTTAAATATTGAAAAACTTTACTATTGCCATATGTAGTTGAACTTTAAAAGCTATCAGTCAATCGAACTTTAGACCCCTGGTTGAAACCAGTTAACCCATAACTTCTTGTTTCTATATAAATAAGTTAATACCGTTTCGTCCTGTGCGTGCATCAGTGCATACAAAGGGAACTTCATGTTGTCGATTAAATGCACAGTAAAAGCTATAAACAGTTTTACAACAGTGTTCAAGCAGTGGGAATCAAACACAACAGACAAATGATCATGGTTGTCAGATAACAGACAAAATTATTTCAAATTTCAGTCAAATTATCATAACAAATCTATGCTTTAATAGATATGTATTATGTAAAAATGTTACCCATGATCATAGAAAATTTGAGAGTGAATTAGAATCTAGCATGCTCCTGGATTATTTCCAGCATGTGAATGTAAATGTGTTCTGTAATGATGTATAAAAGTCACAGGGCCAGACGACCAGAGGGCCCTACGACCAGAGGACAACGTTTCAGTCATAACAGGATCGTCTTCATCTGGGCTAACTTCAAACAAAATAGACTTTAGAAGGACATATTTAAATTAACAGACAGCTAGATTGAAAAACTGAATGTGTGAAATGAGTCAAAGTAGATGTATACAATAGCGAGGAGTGATGAAAGGGAGAAGCTATTCATAGGTTTATATTAAAGACCTGTGTCCAGGTAAAACTCTGCAGAGAGCTGTAACAATGGCGATGGGAGTTAATCAATTAATGAAGTTCAATGGGGAAATGGAAATGTATATATTGGACAACATAGTTGCTCTGAAACTTTTTTCATTGTTTTCAATTTTTGGATTCATTATTTATTATCATTACTCATTAAACCTTTGAGACAATACCCTCAGGTCTACAGTATGAATGTGTGTATGTGTGTATATCGTGTATGTCATGTATGTGTGTGTCTGTGCGACGTCGTCCGGCCATTGCCATACTGTACGCATGCAACACAATCTGTATTTTACAGTACATACACTGTAGGGAAAAGGCAGTTTTTGACATTGAAAGGTTCACACACAAGGTTCACACATGTTTGGATTCATTATTTATTATCATTACTGTATTACTAATTAAACCATTGAGACAATACTCTAAGGTATGCATGTGTGTTTTTATGTATGTATGTAAGTATGTTTGTATGTATGTACATGTATGTGTGTGTGCATGAATATATGTGTGTCTGTGCGACATCCTTCTGCAATCGCCATACTGTACGCATGCAACACACTCTGTAGTTACTTACATATATACACACTATAGGGAAAAACCAGTGTTTGACATTGAAAGGTTCACACACACCGAGCTGCTGTTATGAAGCAATGTGCACTTACCATTTACACATGTATGCATTCCGATAGATAAGTTTCACTTTCCGTGCTTAATTTACACTTCCTGTTAACTTATTTAGCAACACCGTCGAAGGAGATGGACCATCTAATAACAATAGACAGAAATCATTTCATATTCATGGGAAATGATTGCACACGATATACTAACCACAATGACAGCATATATCACTTGCAGGGGGATAGAATTTATAATTTTCTATTTAAATACTCACAAGACATCCTGTGATGTCATTTCCTACGTAGTCATTGTGAAAATGAAAATTGGTAGACAACATCCTTTATGCAAAGCCTACAAAGGAAGTGAGACACAGTTTATATGTAAAGTCAACTGGTAGTTAAATATTAAAATAATTCATAACATTTGCATGAGTTTGCCTAAAAGACGGGTACAATTTTCAAGCAAATCGCCACATAAAACTACCTTCATCATCGGGTTTACCAAGTGTGCATCCTGTTCGTGTTTTGATGCTGTTGGGCGGAAAATCCCTATTCTTTAAGCAATTTTTTTTTCTTATGAAACCAGGCGAAAACCCGCAACCCCATAAAGAGTTAAAATATTTTTGGTAGCATCGCCTACCAGGGAGTTATACAATGCAAATTAGATTATTCAAGTTAATTGTATATAAACTCTGTTCAACAGAAGAGTCTGAATTAAAGTGCAGTACTACTTCTACAATAATCCTAACCAACATTACTAATATTGAGGATTTATAAAGCGCAGACATATCACCGATAACGGTGCTCAAGGCGCATTTCAATATTACCCTGGTCAACGATAACCTTTCAAACACAGAGACAATCCCTCCACATGGCAGCGGCTAAACAGCGGCCAATTGTCAGTTGGGCCACTTTAAAACGAGTGGAAGAGTCCAAACTTATCGTAGGGGTAAAACCATTAAAATATCCGCTTACTGGAAACTGTAGATGTAAAAACATAGTAAATTTTTGGGGGAGAATTTCCACAACTTAATAACTTGAATCCATCAGTTACAGGCTACTGAATCTGCTGGTCACAAAAAACCAGAACGCCGAGAGGCTTTGTGATTCCTTGCCAAAAAATGCTTTCCGTTATTCTTTACGGCATTTTTAATTCCTTATTTTCGTGAACTCTGTACTGTATATGCTGTTCACTTTGTAGTTCAAGCTTACCACAACAGAATCATTCACCCCTAAAGTCTAACAAAAGCTTAGAAAAAGGTTCCAATGTAGGTTTACTTGAATCTTACTTGAATAAGTACTTGTGTGTTAGCTCTGTAGTGCATGCTGCAAATAAGGCATTCATACCCCCATTTGTTTGGTTTTGTGCAAGTTTAATGGTTCTGAAATTTATGCACTTCACTCTATAGTACAATATTCTGGGGACCATATTTACCACACTGCACTGAAGGCCAAATCTTTGTAATGTATCATTGTTACTTTTTCAAAAGATATCACATCATTAACTATAAAAAAAGATTACTGTAACCAATGAAAATTTACAATGTTCATTACATGTTCCATTTGGCTGATTAGCTGAGAAGCATACTTTGCCAACGTTACAAAATCTAGACACTACATACCTCAGATAACTTGCATAGAAAGCGAGGCACCCCAGAGAATGGCTAATCTCTCCAAGTTTCGTTTAGTATAGTAAAGTGAAAGTTAATTATTCAAAACAATATTGTTTTTATCAAGGAGTGCAGGAAGCTATTCAAACATGTTCACAATAAACACTCCCTTAATGTTATTTTGTATAATTGGATATTCTGAGCAAACACAAGACAATCATAACAGGTTTTCTAGATCAATTACAACAATGAAATCTTTATGTTTAAATGTACTTTGGTAGGCTTGGTTACAATATTGGTAAAACTCGAAAAAGATGTTATCGATAATGAAGGCAATGCATGATATATGCAGTATAGTGTAGGTGTTGAACTTTGGAAACCACAAACAGGAAGAGGGTGATTAAACACAGAGTTATGGTTATAGCATGAAGAGAAATTAAATACTGAAGTTTAACTAAAATATTTCAATATAATTAGTTCCTCATATTATGGGAAACTAACACTGTCTATCAAATGGATCAGAGTTACTTTGTTGTGTCCTATATTACGTTTTTTTAAGGTAATCAATACTGTACCTGAACAGACAAGATTATTAAGATGCTAGGACCACATCATCTGTGCATTTAAAGTAATGCTGGAACATGGGTAAAACTAGGAGTGGTATTAAATTGAGGCCCTCTGCCCCTACAGTATCCTCCCCAACCCCCCCCCCTTTTTTTTCTATCCTGCAGCTTTGAACACTGAGTTAACAATTGTACCAACAGCTGTGTGCAATCAATTATTGCTTTTGTGACAGAACTTAGACAATTTCATCGTTTTAAAATGAAATTATTTTCAACTGGTCAGCAGAACTTAAAGGCATTGAAGACTCGCCCCAAACCGTGTGCCGCCCTCTGAAAAAAGTTAACTTTCCGTTGCTTGCAAGTGAAGTTTTTTTCTTGTTGCTACAAAATGCAGGCAGCAATGAAACGTGATACCTTGTTATCTTTTATCTGGACCTGAGATGTCCATCGCTGCTATGTACACTGTGTTGTGGGTATTGACCGTCGCTGCATGTATTGACTGTACACTAGTGTCTTATTACTGACCGTAGCAAGCTGTTTGTGTATTTTCTGGGTTTGGTGGTGGTGTCTAACACTTCTGTTACACCTCATTCGAAAATAGGTCAGATTACCGACATCAGACGTTTCGTTGTGCGCGAATCTTCACTCCCTTTAAATGCTTGCCAGGGTTAGATACCTTATTGTCAAGATATGTGCGTGTATACAGTGGGAGCAGCATATGATCAAAACCCTAGTTGGCACTGAATTATGTCAGAACAGCTCTCACTTGAGAGAAATAGTAAACAAAAGAATCAAGATATGTCAGCATGAATGAGAACTATTTCTTACAGCAGTGAACATTATAAAGTGTATTGTCACATCACTTTCAATTAAACAAATCTGTATAAATTTATAACAAAATGACTTTAGATTAACTATGAACATGCACTTGGTAGAGGCTGTGTAACAAACAAATTTGGCTGTTCACTAGTGCTGTATATTATTTATGAGCATGGCTCAGCATGTTATGAGTTGCTGCCAGGACTACTTCATTGTGATAATGTGAGTATACATGTACTCTAAAAATATCCACTTCAAAGGGTTTTCTGGCTTTGATCTCTACCAGCCTCCTCAAATGGCCTACGACCTCCAAAAAATACTGAACAATTGCTGCACGTCATAACTTTAGGCTACTGTATCTAGGAAGCATGCACACACCTCCAAGTTTACAACATTGCTTGTAGAGCTTCTAATATTCCCACAATATCATCTCTGCTGACTTCAAATAACCCTGACCCTACCAGCAAAACAGTTGGGACCTTAACCTCAAACTAGGAAAGCTACAATTATCTGAAAATATATGTTGGAAAATTTTCAATAAATACAAACTTTGCATACATGTCCTTTCGGTTAGAAGACCTGTGTGTAATATGACAGTCCTCTTATTTCTATTCCTATTCCCATTAATCACCAATGTCAGCTTACTTTAAACTCTTCAGATCTGAATTCAACTTGAGCTCTGTAAATATTAGCCTATCATAGCACTGTATTAATACCAAGTTCATCTTATGGGTAAGTGGAGAGGGATGGGAATATATATATCAAACCTGCCAACCTGTCTGACAAAAAATTAGAGAGATTTACAAATTTCCGTCCCTTAAACTTGAGAGGTTAAGTATATATGTCATATGGAGATTTTGGCAAAATACAACTAGACCTCATTTTGGGGTTTGACTTGTTAACTCTGTGCGTTTTACACGCTACGCAAATGTAGTTACCATGCTAACGTTAGCCCCGCAGAAAACAATGGCATCAGTATTATCTCCAATTTGTGTCTCAAAAGCAGACCCTGTACAAATTTTTCAACATATTTCTGATCACAAAATCAAGAGTCAGAATCTAGACTAGCACATAAAATTGGGAGACTGGGAGATTGCCATTAAACTACTGTAGGAGAGTTGGAAGGTCTAGGTACATGTATGTCAAAGGTAATGTGACATATGTATTTGAAGTTCCTCTCTGGTTTAGCTTTATCACTCAACTAGGTGACAGTGCTTTACTTTAAGGCAGATTCCACCAGAATGAGATAGTAGTTAAGAGTAATAGAGACTGTACGAATTAAACTGCATTACAACGTTACACTTTGACTCTCAAACCTGTAGGTAGTTACAGTGTCTATCAACGTAACTACCTTTGTACACTGTACCATAGTACACAAAGTTAAGATAAATGCTAAGTTACCATACTCTCCTTTAATCATTGACACAATTGAGCAACAAAATTACTTCTCTTCATAACCGGTCCTGCTCAAAGCCCATCTTTTAACTGGTGTAGAACCTGCCACATACTATTTGATAGACCTGCAGACTGTACTTTCGTATGTAACACTTTAACAAACTCAACCATGCTGCTTGCAAGTGCAAACAGTTAGTTGCAGGCTTATCTGCTAAAGTTAGGCCTCAGTTATACTCAGCCATTAGTTCACTTCAATTTAACCATAAATTGTTGCAATGTATGAGAAGTAGGGCTAGGCTAGGCTTACCATTACTACATTAGTCCTAGCCTAAGTAGGTGATTATAAAAATCTCTAGGTAAATAATAATAATAACCAACTTGCGGGTAGCTTAACAATCATTGTAAATTGATATAGGGTATTTCACTTTGGGCAATCATCATAAAAGTAATGTTTGGCCTAACTCTACATTAACCTTAAAATATGTGTAGGCTTGTAGTAGTACTGACATGGCGTGAGTACGTATGCACTATACTCGAATACCGTGGCAAAGGAGACCCTTTAAGCATAGGCCTAGCCTAGATTGAATACTACAGGCCTTAGTATAGGCCTAACTTATTCTTATGACTACCATTATGGCATAACAAGGTGGAGTAGCAAAGGAATAAATATACATACCAACTATATTCTAAATGCAAAACAACTCATTCCTTCGCTAGTTTCTTCACCTGCTGATTAAACGTCTAATGCAACTTACTCTATGAAAGATCAGGTTTGTGACTCACCAAATATTAGGCAACTTAAAAGTCAACTGAACTCTTGTTACTTAGCCACCTACACATTACGCATAGCAATAGCTCTATTCCATGAAGTTCATAATTCACCGTACCTGACTAGGTTTATCACTTTTGGACAGGCAGTGCATATATAGCATATATTGGTACGGTTAAAATGGTTTCGGGTCATCCCTTTTTTCACTTCCGGTATCAATTTAACACTAGGAATTATTTGCGAAAATTAATTACAATATAACTCACAACAAAACTAATTGTAGTTTGCATTAAACTTATAAAAGTATAAAACTATATGTTAAAATTGTATTGATTGATTATTGTTATTATTACAGGGTATATTAGATATATATTAAAAACATGGCTAAATACGTTGCACTGTTCGCCAATGTTTTGAATGACGTCATCGTCACAAGCCGCTGTATTCACAATGTGTGTGTGAGAATCGTATGCCATAACTAGAAACTCAGACAACAAAGATAAAGTACTTCACCGAAACATTTATGGATTTGTGCATCAGTTCTGATTTTCATTATGGCGGAAAATAGAGCGAGGCCAAAATCAAGAAAGCCAACACTAATAAGCAAGTTAGAAGGATGTGGCGGTGTTGTCAATAAAGCTGTCATTATTCCCAAAGAAGATGGTATTATCAGTGTTAGTGACGACAGGTGAACTTCCACTAAGTATAGTACATTAGTAGGCTAGCCTAACATTACAACATAATTATGCAGTTCCTGTTACTAACCTGTATTATCAGTTTCATAAGCTAGTAATAATGGAACCACGGCTGTCGCATCACATTAAAAGGTTTTATAGGATAAGTTCTTCTCGCCTTGCATTAAATAGCCTATGCCTAAATAGGACTAACAGGCAATATAGTACTTCACAGTGAATGTATAGTAAGACTAAGCCTAGCCTACAAGTACAAGGCTACAGTAGCCACATTGGCCCTTTCAATGATTTGGTAAACAGACAAGTCCTGTTGATGTCTCCTAACCCAACTCTGCAACACAACAAGATCAACAGCTCTGCCATGGGCATACTCGATTAATTGTTGATAAGAAATACATTACACAAACAATGGTTTATTTTGCAAAGCATCAATCAGTTTTTTAAAAAGAAAATTGGGGCGTTGTGGTCAAGTGGTTAAGGCAGTGGACTTGTGATCTAAGGATTACAGGTTCGAGCCCTGGCCAGATCACTGCGTTGTGTCCTTGGGCAAGGCACTTTATCTCCATTGCCTCGTTGCGCTTATGCCCTATGGGTTTCTGCAACGTAAGAAGAAGAAGAATTCTCTGTGGATACTATGTCAATGAGAGCAGTCAGCATTGCCACATTTCCCATGCTACTGTAGGAGAACTCTACTTAAATTTTAACCAGTGTTCACAAAGACTGACCAATGACAAATCTCTAGATACCAGACATCACTAAATAATATTTTTTACAAAGATCTGAATTTCTCTGGCAACATATCTGAAGTCTGGAAACATATGTTTTGACCTACAGATTTGTTGACTCTGTCCTACAGGTCACATAGTAACAATTTAATGTCTGAGGTTTGTGACTTAACCTTCTAACTCCATGTTAGTGTCTATCTCATCAAAATATTGGTGTTTGTTTGCTTTGCTGTTTTTTGTTTGTTTTGTTTTAACAAAAGTATAATGATGACAATTCAAAATACTTTTTTATCCTCCCTTTCATTCCTCTTACAGGACTGTCAGAGTATGGCTAAAGCGAGACAGTGGAATGTACTGGCCCAGTATATGCCACTCGTTGCCAAGTAAGTAACATCCCTTCAAACTCATCAATATATCTGTAAAGTTTGTGCTTTACACCAGAAAATGTTCCAAATTATGTGTACCACAAAAGTCAATTTCTTCATTGCCTTTATTCTTGGTTTCATACCTTCAATTGTAAGATTAAATATTTTGTCCAGAGTTAATAGTAAAACAGAAAATTATCTTTGGTACATGCACCACGAGAGTACTTGGAAACAGCATAGTTATATGACGGTTGTATGTGCTATTAAATACACTGTAAAATAATGCTTGGGGAAGAGGATATAAGTCACGGTGGAATAGTTAAGAGTTACAGAGCAAGAACATTTTGTAGGTAGCTGGTCTACCAAAGTAGATTGGTGTGGGAAAAAAACAAGGTTTGTTTTGATACCTTTCCTTTTGTGTACGGTTAGTTGCAGAGCACAAATCATTGAAAAGTTTTGACTATATCATGATTAAGAATGATTTAAATGTGAGAGTCTTTTTAATGTTTTTCTTTTGGTGCTTAAGATGGATTGTGGTGTCATTAATGAGATTTGAAACTATCTAACGTGGCTACCAGACGAGTTATGTGAAAACAATCTGTGATTTAGTTGCATAAGACCATTTGTTACCCAAAGGAAGTGTGGTATCTTTAACTGATTTTAACTGACCAAATCATGAAAACTCCACAATGTTTTTGTTTTCTGATCTGAAAACTTCTGTTTTGCTGTTAGGTGGGTGCTCAACCATGGAGTTTAACACAGAGACCAACCGTTTGTTTATCGGCTTAGATAATGGCTCAATTTCAGAGTTTCACCTCTCTGAAGATTACAACAGAATAACATTCAGAAGAGACTACTCAGGTGAGAGATTACTTGTGTAAACATGTATCTTACTAAAAAAAGTATGCTATGGGTTTTCTATCTGCCTCACCTCACCTCACCAGGCTGTGTTCATCCACTGTTGGATGTAGCCCTCTTCATGATTTTTCCAAGTTTCTCTGTCCATTGCAAGTCTATTCCATGTGTTGCCTATGTATGTTGTTATGTCATCCCGCCACCTACGTTTCTGTCTGCCTCTGCCTCTCTTTCCGTATCTGGGTTGCCATTCTGTCAATCTTTTGGTCCATCTATTGTCCCCCCTTCTCATCAGATATCCTGCCCATCTCCATTTTGCTTCCTTAATCTTAAGAATGATGTCTTTTACTTGTGTTTGTTTCCTGATTTTTGAGTTCTTGACTTTGTCCCTTATTGTAATGTTGAGCATTCTTCTCTCCATCGCTCGTTGGGCAACTAAGAGTTTCTGCTCAAGCTGCTTGGTTGTGGTCCATGTTTCAGCACCATAGGCCATTGTTGGACTGACAATCTGCACTACAATTCAATCACTTGCAAGATTGGATAGTTTGATACATGTCACTTTAGGTAGCTGCTTAGATTAATGCAACAATACATTGTCAATTTATAGTCGATGTACACCATCGAGAAGAACTCATAGAAGGGATGTCCAAATAAAGTGGGGAACAGATAAACTGTTCATGAGATTAGTGCATATAGAATGGGGATAAATGCAGCAATGCATGAGAAAACAAAGGTAGTACATTTAAATTAATGGTTACAAATCATGGAGGACATTCCCGAGAAAGTTAAACAAAACACATCTTAGACAGGATTCCTCAGAGGGAAGTAGGAGGAGGGAGGGGGAGGTGGAACAAAAACTGTCGATGTGCGAATAAAAGAATATCATAGTGAAATTAGCGAAGGAAAATAAATTTAGAGGGAATAAAACAGGAAGGGTAAAAGGAAGGAAAAACAGCAGACTTAAATGACAGTTATGGAGATGTAGAGGGCATAAACTTGTTATGGAGATGTAGAGTGCATTTTAGGGAGGACCTATTCATAGAAATAGAGCCAGAGAATCTTCCAGGCTAGAATATTCCATGTTTGGTTATTTCAGATATCAATACAATACGTAGCACCTTCAGACAGGTGAAGGGAGGTGATTTTCATGACCAGTGTGGTAGAGGTGAATGGGAGGGTTGACTCTTTGAATATTCATTGGCTATTTGCTAATTTGTCTTTGAATTATATGAAATTATTCCAAATGTGACAGAAAGACAGATGATTGAACAATGACACAAGTAGAATTAGACAG